>CAUYRT010034549.1:0-142553 GCA_963574885.1 Lepilemur ruficaudatus | reverse complement strand
AAATTGAAGGAGGTGCAGAAAGTGGACAGGGTAAAAGAAAGAGACTTTTTTCCGAAAGAATTGACGTGTTTGATGTATTGCTTTGGAGACGACCAGAATCCTTACACTGAATCAGTAGATATTTTTTTTTTTTTTTTTTTTGAGACAGAGTCTCACTCTGTTGCCTGGGCTAGAGTGAGTGCCGTGGCGTCAGCCTAGCTCACAGCAACCTCAGACTCCTGGGCTCAAGCAATCCTTCTTCCTCAGCCTCCCGAGTAGCTGGGACTACAGGCATGCGCCACCATGCCCGGCTAATTTTTTCTATATATTTTTAGTTGGCCAATTAATTTCTTTCTATTTATAGTAGAGACGGGGTCTCACTCTTGCTCAGGCTGGTCTCGAACTCCTGACCTCAAACGATCTGCCTGCCTCGGCCTCCCAGAGTGCTAGTATTACAGGCGTGAGCCACCGCACCTGGCCTGAATCAGTAGATATTCTTGAAGACCTTGTCATAGAGTTCATCACTGAAATGACTCACAAGACAATGTCAATTGGAAGACAAAGTCGAGTACAAGTTGAAGATACTGTCTTCTTAGTTTGAAAGGAAGTTTGCTAGGGTTAAAGACTTGCTTACCATGAATGAAGAATCGAAACAAGCTAGAAAAGCATTCGATGAAGCAAAACTCTGGTTCTTGACACCTTTTGTAGTTTCTGAAATTCCATTATGTTCTAGGGAAAACATATATAATATTGTATATTTTCTACAGTAAGGTCCTGATATCTACCTATGCAAATCACAGGTGGAAAAACAAGGAGTTTTCTGCCTTTATTTTCGTGTCTTTGATTTTAGAGTGATATTAGATTAATTGCCTGTCTTTGTAAGACCATACATGAATTACTTATTAGGTTTTTTTTTTTTGTTTTGAGACAGAGTCTCACTCTGCTGCCCGGGCTAGAGTGAGTGCCGTGGCGTCAGCCTGTCTCACAGCAACCTCAAACTCCTGGGCTCAAGTGATCCTCCTGCCTCAGCCTCCCGAGTAGCTGGGACTACAGGCATGTGGCACCATGCCTGGCTAATTTTCTTTATATATATATATTTTTAGTTGGCCAATTAATTTCTTTCTATTTTTTTAGTAGAGATGGGGTCTCACTCTTGCTCAGGCTCGTCTCGAACTCCGGAGCTCAAACAATCCTCCTGCCTCGGCCTCCCAGAGTGCTAGGATTACAGACGTGAGCCACCATGCCCGGCCCCCATTAAGTTTTAAGACAGGTAAGATGGGAGTATTGTAGGTGGACTGGCAAGGTATTAACAGCCCACGTATTAAAAATTTCTGTATCAAGGGCTTAAATCCCTTTTGTGCCTCTTTCTTTAGAAGATATTGTTTTTTCAAGGGTAGGATGAGGGATTTTTCAAGGTGACCTTGAGTTGCCTTGTAAGCCTTTCCTGGAATTCCTTTATCCCAGACTTGGGGATCTACTCGGTCCAGGATCTCCTGGGGGATACTGGGACAGGAGTCAGGTGTTACGTGGCCTAAAGAGGTCAAGAAGAGGCCTTGGGCCTCTGGGAGGCTCAGGGCAGCCCCCAAAGCCAAAAGCAAGTCTCTTCCCAATAAAGGAGCAGGGCATTCAGGCATAACGAAGACCCTGTGGGTGACCAGATGGTCTCCCCACTGACAAGAAATGGGTGGGGTAAAAGCCCTGTGTCCAGGCACCCCATCCACCCCAACAACCGAGCATTTCTCTGGAGAGACAGGCCCAGCGTGAGAGGTTAAGACAGAATGAGCAGCTCTCGTGTCTATTAGAAAAGTCACAGGCTCCCCTGCCACGTCAAGGGTCACCTGCAACTCCTCCGCTGTGATAGCAGTGGTCTTGGGAGCTGCAGGGATCCCTGGGCCCTGTCAGTCGGGCACAGTCATCAGTGGGGAAGAGGCTGGCCCCTTTCTCTTTCTAATGCCCCTTCTTTTTACATCGGAGACATGCCTGGCAGGAGGAGGATGAGGGTCGGGGCATTCCTTGCTCGAATGGCCCTTCTTACCACGGTGGAAACATCCCTCATTGGAAGATGGTCTTCTGGGCTGGTTTGGGTGGTCCTGAGGTGCTGGGACCTGTCTATGACGGCCACCAAAAGTTGGCTCGCCTCTGATCTCGCCTTCGATCGCGCTGTCCCGCCTCTCCTGCTCCGTCTTATCTTGGTTGTTGAACACACCGGAAGCAACGCCTGGGAGAGTGCTGGGGGTCTGGGGCCCCATGGCCAGTTTTTGGAGTTTTCTTCTAATGTACGGGGCTGAATGACAGATGAAAGGAGTCCCCAGTGCCACACTGCCCTCGGGGGTTGCCGGGTCCATATTAGCATATTTGCAGAAGGCAGCAACCAGTCGAGCCTCGAAAAGGGCTGGGTTTTCACCAGGGCTCTGTGTCACCTCTCACCTTGTCGTAGAGTACAGGCTGGATGATGCACCTTCTCATTCCCTCTGTGAGGCACACGACCATGTGGCCTCTGAGTCTCACTCCCTGCTGTCCCCGTCATCGGTGGGTCGGTTGGGATCCTGAAGGGGACAGCTGTCATTCCCACAGGGTATTGGAGAGGCTGGGCAGCACTTAAGGGGCTTGTGACTGGGCCCACGTTTGCATTTCCTGCTCTGGGGCACAGCACGTTAAGGTCTCTCCGTGGGAGATCAAAGGAAAGGGTTAGGTTCTGAAACTCCTCAGTGAACTTTCCAGGGTCTTCAGAGAACTGGCCACGGCTTGTCTGGCTGGTTTAAGGTCTGACATGGAAAAGGGACGTGTATTCTGGCGGTGCCCCCTGGCCTGTGGCTGCCTCCTGTAAAAAGCGCAGGAGTTCAGGGCGGGGTTCAGGGCCGGCTAGTTGAGGATGGTTGGTGGGGAGGTGGAGGTTCAGGGCAGAGGTTGGAACTGCCTCGAGGGGTCCCAGTCCCAAAGGAGGCTCCCAAGGGACTTCAGACTTTTCTGAGCTAGGATCAAAAAAAGGTGCAAGGTTTAGGTCATTTAAGACTTAGGAACATCTAGTTTTACATGGCAGTGAGCTAAGGTGCGAGCTCTCATGCCTCTGGGCTGTCCCGTAAGGCCATAAATGCCTAAACGTAAGGGACTGCGGACCGTTTCTTCTGTTGCGGGCAAAGAAGTCTTAATTGGAGGATAACATTATAATTTAGACTTCCATTGACTGGCCACACCTCCTTGTCCCCCAACTTATACTGGGGCCAGGTAATGTTACATAGGAATATGAGTTTCTTTCTTTTCATGCTATCTAATTTAAAGGAGACCAAATTTGGGAGAATATAGCCAAGGGGTGAGTCCCTCACGATGGAAGGAGTATTGCCCATTTCTCTGGCTCTCTGGACGAGACCTGAAAGAGAGGAAGAGAAAAAAAAGGAAGGGGTCACAGTGGAGTCTCCCAGAGGCTGGCGGAGGTAACAGTCGAGCCCTAGGGGGATCACAGGCGACGGGGAGGCTACAGGCGTCCCTGGCCTCTCCCCTGCCCCTTACCTATCACGATAGTGTCCATGGTTAGCCGTGAGACCCTGTGGAGTCTGGGTGTCCCTGGGCCCTTGTCCTTGTCTGGCAGGAAGGACCTCCTCACCCCAGCAGTCATGGCCCCAGGGGAGGCCCTGTCGCTGCCCTGCTGTCTGCGAACCTGGGGATTGGGGTGTGGAACTGTCGAGGGGTTTGAGGTGTGGGTCACGTCCAGTTATTAGCGGTTCTATACTGGGGTGTCTCGCTCTAGTACTGGCATCTCTCAGGTTCCAAGACCTCTGATCATCCCACCATCCTTTCTCCCAGATCTGATGGAGCATTTTAGCCCCAACAAGGTGGTAAAGGGAGCTGAGCTTTCTGTGTCTGGAAGTCTCATCTTCTATTCTCCACGTAACATTCAATTGTATGAAATTTTGCTCCTGTAAATGCGGAGCTGCCCTCTGTAGGGGTCCCTGCTTAAACGGCGCACCTGTGCTTTGTGGCATTCAATCAAATGTCTGATCAGGCAAGACCATAGCCCAGATTCCCTTTCTCTTGGGTCACCTTCTCCATCCTTATAAGCCTTCCAGAGGAATCTAGTACTAACAGCAACGACTGGCGGGGGTGGAGGGTGGGGATTGGCTAACATCAAAAGAGCAAGCAGCGTAAGAGCATCGCCTGACTTACACAGAAGCGTCTTGCCCCCAAATACGGGGAAGCAGTACAGAGAAGTAAGAACGCGGTCTCGCAGCAGAGGCTGGGCGCGGAATGGCCATGGCTTAGAGAGTACTTGGGCTCCTGCACGGTGTGGGGAAATCCCCTGCCAGCTCCCTAGGCTGCTGTCACCCAGCATCTGGTGACTGCTTCGATCTGCACAGCCTGAGGAGTGGCCCTCTGCCACCGCGGTCAGGGGGAGCCACAGTCAGCAAGATGGAGCGAGGTCACGCACCTGTCACTCACTGAGAGACTGCCAAAGCCGTGAGACACAGAACGTGCTTACCTCCAAGTGCCATGTGACAGTCAAGTCAAGGCCTACGCGCCATGTCCTGCCACAGTCGCCACCGAGATGTTACCATCTGCCAAGTGGAGGTTTTCTCAGGTTCTTGGCAGTCATGGGAAGAAAAGAATTTCAGGATGCTCCATGTGAGCCAGAGCAAGCAACTTTTATGAAAAGACGGACAGCGCAAGTGAGAGAGAGAGAGCGTGTGCATGCCGGCAGGCTGGAGAAGAGCAGCTGCCCTGAGAGACGGGTTCTTGTCTTACGAAGTCTTGCTAATTGAGGGGAGGAATAGTCAAAGCTAAGGGGTTGGCTCTTCGTAAAAAATTTGGGTAGCAATTGCTAGAATCTGATTCCCTCCCATTTCCATATTTCATATGGTTGCTTCAGAACTGCCATGGTGATTTTAAGGGTGGAGAAATTTTAAAACCACAATGCAAATGATATTATAATTAGCCAAAGTTCATGTAAGGTGACCTGGAGAGCTGACGAGCTGGTTGAAGCGGGTCGTTTTCTGTGGTTATCAGCCCCCACCTTAGTTAGACTTTGGCACCTGCGCCCACTCTGCAAGCCCCTGCATCCGGTCTCAGCCCTGGCTCCTAGTCTCTTACGCTAACACTGCCAGGTGCTGGGGACACTGGGATGGACAAGAGGGACACATCCCTACCCTGCTGGGGCACACAGGCCACCGGAGAGGCACACAGCGAGCACCTACACCACCTACACAAAGGTGAGATTCCAAAAATTTCTCAGCACTTTGAGAGAAGAGGATACTGAAAAGAACAGGAGGGACCTAAAGTCAAGGGTGTAGGGCAAGCCCCCTCTCTGAAGAAAGGCCGGGTATAATTATATGTTTATTTATGTATTTGTGTACCATTCCCCATCCCGCCATGGTGAGCTTCATGACGACCAAGACCACCTCTGCAGTACCCACGCCTCTCCTACCTTATGGTCCCGCACCACAGGCTCCTCTAACAGCCCTGCTCAGAGCCCTGGGACAGGGTCTCGCTCGCCTTCTGCTGCAGGTCCTGGTAGCGCTCGGTGAGCTGCCTCAGCTCCTGCTCCTGCTCCTTGGCAAGTGTCCTCAGCTCCTTGGCTGTATCTGCCCTCGCGCCCTCCTCCAGGTGCTTCCAGTTCTGCAGAAGTTTGCTCACATCTTGCATAAGAAAGAGGCCAGCCTCAGCGGCGCCTGTTACCTGGGCCCCCTTGGTCATGGCCAAAGTTGTGCCGACAAAGATTGTCTGCACCTCCCTAGACGTCCGGAAAGAGATGTTGTGTGTGGCCACAAAATTCTTGACCATAGCCATGAAGCCAGAGTTAGCTTTGGCCATCTGGTGGGCACGGAGACCCTCGATGACGCTTACACACTTAGCAACACACTGCCCGGCAGCCTCAACTCCTGGCAACTTCATTCCTCCGAAAGCCTCATGTTCCACCGTCGTCGCAGTAGTCACCAGTCTGCTGGCTTTGTCTCTTGCTGCTGAGTTGCTCCTATTTTCTAAGGTGTTTGTCAAAACCTTGGTGATGGCAGCTGCTGCCCCCAACCCCACCCCAGCTGCTGAGAGTATGAGACTCCCTCCGACTGTCACGGGTGCTAGGGCAAAACCCAGGATACTCATGACTCCAGAAACAGCTCCTGAAGAGCTGGCCACCAGGTTGGCCTTGGTGAGCTTCTTGTGGGTCCTGTCGACTTGGTCTGCGATGGTGTTAAGTTCTTGGATAGTCTTTTCCAGCTGATACTTCTTCAAGGGAAAATAGGAGAGAAACCGTTTTTCCTCTTCTGACAGATTTCCAGATGGCATGGACTCACTCTCACGTTGCATCAGCTCTTCAAACAGGATATGGTACAGCATACGAGCCTCGTCGCTATAAACAATGCGTATCAAACGATTAGTCTTCCAACTCTGGCAAAGGTTCACCAGTGAGGATAACACCACCTAGGTAATCTGAGTTCTCAAATGCATGCAAGGGCAGGGCCCTGGGAATCAAGGGACAACGTGGGAAGCAGACACAGACAGACAGAAGGTCCACTCTGGTCTGGAGCCTTGGGTGGCCCTGTGTTTACAGCAGAGCAGGGTCTGAGCTACCCGTGTGCAGACCTAGATGGGTTTGCTATTCCATCATCCACAGACAGCTGTCTCCTAAATGTATGCGGATGCTGATGTGATGGATAAAACGTAACTGAAAAGCATTACTGACTTTTGTCACCAAGTCTTTTCCTAATAGATACACACATTATGCACACGTTTAATTTATAATATAACAAGTGAGTGATTCCATTAAGGAAAATAAGAGTACTGAGAGAGTATGGAGGTGATGCCTTGATTTTCTTTTTAGTTAAAAAAAGATCTACCTGGAAATTGTGGCTCTTCCTGGGGAGGGGACCTGGGTGCTGGGAAACAGGGTTTGGGGGAGATTTGCTTTTTACTGTTTGCCCATGTGTTCCTTCTAAGTTTTATATCATGTGCATGTATTATAATTATTCAAAAAATAATAATTCAACATTTCCAAAGCAAAAGAGGAAGGACTTCCAACAAAACAACCAAATATCCCCTCTGCCATGGGAGAGGGCTCGTTGTTATTCAGTTTGACAGTCTTGTGTATTTTGAAAACTGAAAGTCAATTTTTAACAGAAATGTGGTCATTCTTAGAAACAGCACGATCTGCTCTGCTCATTTGTTAACAGGCAAGTAAAAACGGTGAGTTGTTTTCAGCTGCCCTGGCACCCAGGTTGCAAGTTTCATAACCTGAGCGTGCCCACATGAACCAAGTCAGCCACCATGGGCAGAACCTGATTGCTCAGACCCAGGACCTGGGGGCCAGACTAAGAAGTAGGCGCTGGGCAGCGTGACCCATGATCCAGTCAGGTCGAGCCCTGGCCTCGCCCCGTGGCAGGATCTAGTCAGATCACGCCTCTCGGCATTACCTCGTTGCAAGATCCAATCAGATCACACCTCTTTACACTCCGCCTGTAAAACCTGCCCCAGGCCCAGCTGGGGGAGACAGATCTGAGTCAGACTCCTGACTCCTTGCTCAGCGTCCTTGCAATCAACTTTTCTCTCTCCGAAAAGCCAGGGCTATGGTGTTCGGTTTTCTGTTGCGCATGGGCAAACGGACCGCCGTTCAGTTTGGCAACACTGTCTCAGGCTTAATGGGAGCGGTGGGAGGGACTCTAGAGAGTGGAAATGGAAGAAAGAAGGGTGGGGGCGCTGGGGACACAGGTGAGTAGCATGGCTGCGCCTATGCCTGCCAGGGCAGGGGACGCCCGTTTGCGTGTCATTGAGGAGCTCAGCGGCCATCAACCGAGGGAGCACGGCTCCTCATGTTGCAGAACCTCCCGGACACTGGAAAGAGGCTGGCACAGCCCGGGTTGGGCGGCAGAATCTACCAGGAGTCTGCTGCCGCGGCTGGGCTCTAGAGCAGGCAGATCCCGGAGTCTGGGGCTCAGGGCAGGGCCCAGACATCACAGCTTGGGAAACGGTGGAGAAAGGCCAGGGAGGGAGTATTCCTGGACTGGCGGGAAAGGAGCCTCTAGGATTCCATCACCTAGCAGGCCACGTGTCTGGGCTCCTGTTAGCGTGCTTGCCAAAGGTTTTCAATTTTCTTTACTACAAATATTTTTTATGAGGATGTGTGATTTCCCCCCCCCCCCTTTTTGCGCATCTCCACTTGCAAGTGGAGGCGACTAGGACGGCAGGAGCCGCCCTTCAGCCCGCTTGGCTGGAACACACGTGCACGCTCCATACGCAGAAGGTGGCTGCGCACCGCGACGATTTCGGATATTAACAATCGAATTTCATTCCTTCATTCAGAAAGTTACCGAGTGCCGGGTCTGTGCCAGACACTGTTCCAGAGGCCAGCACGATGGCTGTGAGCACAGTGTTCCAGTGACATCCCCAGACCTCGCGCTCCCAGTTACCTTTCCAAATCAGATTTCTCCATAATCTTCTCCCAAGCCTGTGGGTGACAGAGGAGCCAGAACATTTCTTCTCTGGTCATCTCGGCCCAAAAAGGCTGAGCAATGCTCTGGTGCAGTAGGCTGTCTAATTATAATATTTGGGAATTAAAAAAGATAAAGCAAGGTTAAAATTCATCAAAAATCTTAATGTCTCAAAAAATTCACATCATTTTTGTTTACTGATTTTCACCAAACAAACCGTGGCAATATCCAGCGTTGACCAGGGTGTGGTAAAACCGGTGCTCTCTTAGGCTGCGTTGGCAAAGTAGATTTGTAAAGTGATTTGAAAATTCTGACATTGCATATTTAGACACAAAAGTCTTCCGATAGCCATCTAGTAATCCCTGGATCAGCAAAGATGATCAGCGATCATCATGTGTTATTTATATCATTGTTAACTTGGAAGCACATGAATGATATGCGATCATTCCGGTCCCCGCTGAGCCCTCCTGGGGACAAGGTGCTCACTGGTTGGTCGGTGGTTCCTTTTAACCAAGCAGGCAACGTCACAGTTCCCTGGATTTAAACCCTTTCTCACATGGCAGCTTCTTTTGTTGCTCAAAAATCACTTTAAATGTATTTTCAAAATAATTTGACAAAAATCACCTTATTCTTCACTTCCAGTTATTTTTCAAATGCATATTCCTTTTCACATGGCTCTTACATTTACAATAGACTTATAATCGTGGATCCTATTTTTCAAATGTAGTATTATACTAGTATTGTCCATCTTACTATACAGCTGTCGTAACTATTATTTTTATTTTGTTTTGTTATTATTTTTGATGACTCTGTGGAGATATACCGTCATGTTTATAGAAACACTCCCTTTCTGGCCAGGTGCAGTGGCTCACGCCTAGAATCCCCACACTTTGGGAGGCTGAGGTAGGGGAATCCCTTGAGCCCAGGAGTTCAGTGTTGCACTGAGCTGTGATTGCGCCACTGCACGGCAGCCTGGGAAACACAGGGAGACCCTGTCTCTTAAAAAAAAAAAAAAAATCCCTTTTTGTGGCACTCTGGGTCTTAATGCTCTCGTCATCCATGTGTGTTCTTTGTGTGATGTCACTGCCCTGTTCTGTGTGCTGCCTCCAGTTTGACCAGTGATGGAACCAGTGATTGGCTCCTGTGTCCCTCCCACCCCCACCCCACCCCATCCCTGCTTTGCTTCACGCAAGGGCCGGGGGAATTGCTTACATTGTTTGTTAAGCTTTTGAAAGGAAGTTATTTGCTGCTGCAGTATTTGCAAGAGTGGGCAGTTGAGAAGGTCTCAGGCTACATCCCTGAATGAAAGCCACAGATCTGCCCTATTTCTCCCCAGCAACAGGGGATGGCTTCCCAGAAATTCAAGTTTTCCATTTTCTTTCGAATACAATATGTTGCTTCTTTAAATTTCTTTCTTTCTTTTTTTTTTTTGAGACAGAGTCTCACTCTGTTGCCTGGGCTGGAGTGCCATGGAGTCAGCCTAGCTCACAGCAACCTCAAACTCTTGGACTCCAGCAATCCTTCTGCCTCAGCCTCCCGAGTAGCTGGGACTACAGGCATGCGCCACCACGCCTGGCTAATTTTTTCTACATATTTTTAGCTGGCCAATTAATTTCTTTCTATTTTTGGTAGAGACGGGGTCTCGATCTTGCTCAGGCTGGTTTCGAACTCCTGAGCTTGAGCTATCCACCTGCCTCGGCCTCCCAGAGTGCTAGGATTACAGGTGTGAGCCACCGCGCCTGGCCTAAATAATGTTTCTTGATAACATTTATTTCCTTGGTATCCTAAATTGTTTTGATGCTATTATGAATAATATCTTTTAATGTATTGTTTTCTAACTTGTTTTGTTACTCTGTAGAAATATTATTCCTTTCTAATATTCCTCTTGTGCTTGACTAAAATTTTATTAATGTAATAGTTATTGAATGAATCAATAATGCTGGGGGTTTTTTTCCTGATTGTTTTCAATATTTATTTTTCTTAGTTTGGTTCCATGCCTTATCGGGTTAGCTTGAATTCTTAAATCATTTTATATTATGAAATTGACTCTAATATTTCACTGTTGGCAGTTGGTTTACAAAAGTCACCCTTCATCATGGTAAGGCAGTATGTTTTATTTCTACACTTGAGTGTTTTTATTAGGATTAAGTGCTGAATTTCCAGACTCTAATGAGATGATTATACTTTTTCTTTCTTGTTTATTCTGTGCGTACAGTGTATTATGTGCATAAATTTCCATATATTGAATTATCCTTGCATTCCATGAAAACACCAACTTGGTCATTGTGGGTTTTCAAATCAGTATGTTACAGATTTTTATTCTCTAGTATTTTATTCAAAATGTTCATCTTAGAGTAATAAATGATATTGAGCTATAATTTTCTTTCCTTGTGATCAAGGTTTCTCATTAGCATTAATATTTGCTTCATAGAACATACTCAATAACATTGTGTTTTTCAATTTCTGGGACAATTTATATGACATGAGAATTGCTTGTTTTCTGAAAGCTTAAAAGAACGTACCAGGTAACACCCTGGAACTGGGAACTTGCAAATTTCCTTGTTTGCCACATGGAATGCTTTTGATTTTTTTTAATTTATGTTTTTAACGTGATTAATACATGCAACTCCATTTCTCTTCCCCATGCTGGAAGCCGGTCTCTGCCTCTCCTCCCCAATGTGTGTTCTTGTTTGAAGAGACTTAAGAAGCCATAGCAAAATCCTTGGTCTTACAAGCTGCACTTGGTTCTCATTTTCTATAGACAGTTATTTCTTATGTTCTTTGGACAGGTGTTTCATACAAGACGTATGATGGCCAATGAACATAGGACAAGACACTTAACATCATTAGTAGCCCCCAAATGCAAATTTGGACCATTTCATTGATCAGTCTGGCAAAAGTATAGAGTGACAGCATCCCGTGTTGGTGGAAAGAGATAGGAGAATGTGCGCTCACAGACACCTGGTCAGAGCTCAAAATCATAAAACTTGTGGAAGGATGATTTGGACTCTCTCTCAACATAAAAAGTACCCAGGCCTGAAACTCCGCATCTCACCTCAAGAAATTCATCCTGCACAAGTAGGATGGCAGGTACACAGAGAAACACGTGTGAGGATGTCCATCCAGTTACTTGAAGTGGTATAAATGAAGGGCAACCATATGAAACACCCATGTCGGGGGACTGTTTACAGACCAACACAAAATAAAGGCATACAGACAAGGAAAGGAATGAGGCAAATCTACATGCAACTGACTTGGAAAGAGGTCCAGGATATAGTAAGCAAAAGAAAAGAAGTTGAAGAATATTCTAATTTTTTTTTTTTTGAGACAGGGTCTCACTTTATCTTCCCAGCTAGAGCGCAGTGGCGTCATCACAGCTGACTGCAGCCTCCAACTCCCGGGCTCAAGCAATCCTCCTGCCTCAGCCTCCTGAGCGGCTGGGACAACAGGTGCACCACCACACCTGGCTAATTTTTCTATTTTTTGTACAGATAGGGTCTCGATATTGCCCAGGCTGATCTCCCACTCCTGGCCTCAACAGTCCTCTCACCTCAGCCTCCCAAAGTGGTAGGATTACAGGCGTGAGCCCCTGCGCCCAGCCTCAATTTTTAAAAACTATTATATATGTGATGTAGGACCAAGGGAAAATTCTGGAAGGAGAAACACCAAATGGTGAGCAGACCTAGCTCGGGGGAGGGAAGCTTGGAGGCTGGGGGGACGGAAAACTTGCACTTGCAGTGTTCACGCCTCTGTCTTTTGATGGATGATCTGCTGATTTGTTATAATAACCGTGTGTCACTTTTATAATAAAAACCAATAAAATAAAAGCAGCTTAATGGGGAGATGTCTTTATTATTCATGCTTTTTCAATATGAAGGGTCCAGCTTGCATAGTGGTGCATTTAGTGCAGAACACGCTGCCAAGCACGTAGCAAGGCAAGCACATGTGTGACAAATTAATGTTGTTAAATGTTACTACTGTCCTCTCTTTCGTTGTTTCCATGCAATACGTTTTTCTAACTTATTTTAGCCTTTTGTGTCATATTTATTTCAGCATCTCTCGTATGTAGAAAATTATTCAAATCTGATGTTTACCCAGTTTGATACTCCGATAGCGCTGTGTATACTCATAGTAATTATTATTATTGTCGTCATTGTTCCACTTTGTCACCTTGTTTTAGAAATTCTGCTTTTTGTTTCTTTGCTGTCCTCCTATATCCTACGTAGACAGGAAAGGCGAAGCGGTTTCAGCTGATGCAGGGAGTGGTTTGTAAGTGGCTGCCTAGAATTTGCCTTGACGGTAGGGATGTGCCTTACCTCTGCGTTCCTGCCTACTCTGGACCTGCTAAATGACAGACACCAGCGACACATTGGAATAAGGTCTCGTCGTTCATGGCACTAAGTTTTTTGTGTTTAAAATTCGGATCAACTCTCTCCCCTGTCCTGGCTTAGAGTAGATCTTGGGGAGGTGACTCTACCTGGCTGTATTTCGGGAGCAGGTGAGGAGGGAGTGAGCAGGGCTGCGCCTGCAGGGGCAGAGGACAGGCCAATGGTGGGACCGGAGACCACCGGACCGGGCCTGGGTCTCCGTGAAACGGGCTAGAGGTTTCCCTCCCTTTCAGTTCATCTTCCATGGGACTTGTGTGACTTATACGTGGGAGTAGAGGCAAAATAGAACCCTGACTTACGTTTTATCACCCACATAGCTGTCCCAGGAATGATTATATTTCATATCCCATCACATTTCTGATAGTTAAAAAACGCATGTCCTGCGGGGAAAGCTCGGAATGTCACCCTGGGTGAGGAAGGAGCCGCCCTTCCCCCTTGCTGTGCCGCGCGTCTCCCACAGAGGGCGCCGTGCTCCCCTGGCTGGTGTCCGCTCCAGGCGCCAGCAGGGCCCATTTGGTGGAGGCTGGGATCACTCTGTTCAAGGGTCACACACGTATGCGTGGAACCCCCTCCTCTCCTCTGCGGCCTCTCTGCACGCAGAAGAGGAGTGCGCTGGCCCCAGCTCGTTTGTCTGCTTTCTCGTCTCTTCCCGGTCAGGCACTGACTGTCAGCTCAGCAGCTGGAGGGCAGAGTGGCCCTGAGGTTGGGGTTTGGGTTTAGATGCTCTCTGGGACCTAAGCCACGGGATTAAGTCCATTTTGCCAGAGAGTTCTGCTCTGGGGACTCAAGCCCACGCCCGGATGGTAAGATGCGGTGTCCTTTCCTGTTGCTATTGTTGGCCACTGTCTCTTACGCTGATGTCTCCTGCAGGGGCACGTCATGGCCAAGGACAAATTTAGGCCAGATAATGACACCCAGACTGACCACAACACCCAACCAGCTGAGAGTTGCAGAGGGGGTAACACAGATACCGTACTCTGATTCGAATATGTGTCCTGATGTGGGGTTCATAAAATCCAGTCGTTGTGGGGGGCCAGGGTGAGAGCTGCTAACTGCCGGCAGGGTGTGCGCAGACTCTCCAGGCAAACAGGGCAGGATGGGACTCTAGATGCTCACCCTCGCTGGAGGAACTGTGGCTGCCCACAGTCGGGGCCCCAAGTCACGCTCACCCCCCATTGTAAGTGGAGACCTTGTGCTGGAGTCAAAGGAATTCACTGAGAACGGGGAGGGTTACCTGGGTGAATTTCGGTCGGTGCTGCAGTCATAGTGTCTCTGAGGACCCCTTGGCACTTCTCTCTCTGCAGGTGGCAATGAGTCCTGGGCCGGAAGAGATGCAGCTTCGCCCTCATAAAGAAGGAAACAGACCCCACAGTCATTCAGAGAAGCAGTGAGTGGCTGGCGCGTCACGTAGAGCTGAGGCCTGGCGACCCAGGGCTGGGAATTCTTAAACAGATGGCGAGCGCGAGAGACAGCGAGCTTAGAGGGAGACACCAGGGCTACGCAGGGTTAGGAACAGCCTGGAGGAGGCTGCCAGTCAGGGAAGGACCCAGACATGTTTGCTCTGATGTCAAGCCTCTCTCCCACCTCCATCATGATGCGATGAGTCCCAGAAACTTTTGCAGGGACTTCTGGTTTGAACATGAGAGTTATCAATTTCTCTTCTCATGGCAATTGCCCGAAAGCAACAAGGAAAATGAAATAAACACCATCCGTTAGAAACTAAGGAAAACAGTAATAGATGAAATAGATTTAAAGGATACCCAAAGCAACAGCAAGGAGCAGGGCTTTGGGAGGAAGAGGAGAGGTGACACTGATAACTGCAGATTTGGGGGAAAATGCCTCTCTTCAAGGTGAGGGGCATCCCCACTGTGCAGAAATAAAACACCATGTTTAAAATAGTCAGATGCAGACGTGCAGTTGGCAGTGAATGTCCCCAAAGCAGTGAGGAGAGGATGAAACGGGGAGGCACGGAGACAGGCCACGTCTGAGGCAGAGAGAAGACAAGACTCTGCCTCGCAAACTGTCTGAAAACCACCGATTCTATTGCCGGGGAAAATACAGACTAAAAATTCAGATAGGAGGCCCAGGTCATAAAGAACGGTTTTGCTAGCTTAGAACACACTCTGGAGTTAATAGCTGGTCCATGAAAGAAGCAACCCACACAAGGTCTACACAAAAGAAATATTAACTCAATAGCAAAAACCACCAACTCAATTAGAAAATGGACAAGGGACATGAATAGACAGTTCTCGAAAGAAGATACACCAATGGGCAATAAGCACATGAAAAGATGCTCAACTTCACCAGGCATTAGGGAATGCAGATCAAAACCGCAGGGAGATGCCGCCTCACACCCGTGAGGATACCTGTTATCAAAACACGAAAATGAAAAAGCAGAAAACAGTAAAGGCTGGCGAGATTGTGGAGACACTGGAACGCTTGTGCATTGCCAGTGGGAATGGGAAACAATCCTCAAAAAATTAAAAATAAAATTACCATATGATCCAGGAATTCCGCTTCTGCATATATATATATATGCAAAAGAACTGAAAGCAGGTGTCAGAGATATTTGTTTACCGAGGATTATGAAGCAGCACTATTCATACTAGCTAAAATGTCCATCGGCAGAGGAAGCAATATGCAAAATGTGATACACACAGAATGAGATGCTGTTCATCCCTGGGAGGGAAGGGGATTCCGACACGAGCCCCAACACGGGTGAACCTCGAAGACATTATCCTAAGTGAAACGAGCCTGTCACAAAAGGACAAGTACTGTATCATCTCACTCATATGCGGTAGTTAGAGTAGCCAAATTCACAGAGACAGAAAGTAGGAGAGTGGGTCCCAGGGGCTGAGGTGCAGGAGGAATGGGGGGATTGTTATTTAATGGGCATAGAGTTTTAGTTTAAGAAGATGAAAAAAGTTCTGGGATGGATGGTGGTGATGTGAATGTACTTAATGCCACTAAACCTTACACTTAAAAATGGTTAAAATGGCAAATTTCAGGTTATATATATTTTACCACAGTTCAAATGCGTAGCCTGTATAAGACGAAAAGGAAGACAGTAACCACACCGAAAACAAATGGCAGATGAAGAACACTCACCGGAAAAGTGTTGCCAAAAAGCTGATGAAAATTAGGAATGGTTTTTAAAAGGTTAGTGGAGCAATTTCCTCTACCGTGCAGGCGCACAAAACAGAGCCACGCGGGCTCCGGGAAGACAGGGCCAGACGGCAGGGGAGATACACGGAAGCCGGTGGAACTTAGGAAAGCAGAGAAGAGAAAAGTCATCGCAAAAATGCTCGTTGGGCTTCACACAAGAGAAAACCGACACTATTTCTTTTAAGCGAGAGCCCCAGAGAAGACAGAGATACGTCAGCAAAATGAAGTGAAAATAAATGCTAAAAATGGGTTCAGCAAAAACATAAGGAATAAGTTGGAATTTTGCTAATTCCAACATATGCTAACTGGAACTCTCAAAGAAGAAAACTGAAAAATGTGAACAGAACAAATATTTAAAGATAAACTGCAAGAACTCTTTCTGGACGTGACAGGGCACACCGTGTCCCAGGACCACGGTCACAGAGTGGCGACCGTAGCAATGAAAATGCACCCGCATCCTCCGTCCCCAGGAATGGTGGCCAGGACGAGCAGAGGGAAGTCATGGACTTCGAATACGACAAAGGGATGTCTTGAGCGGCCAAGTGTGTTGACCTCTGACCTCCCATCACGTGCGGCGCAAGCACGGTGGAGCGACACGAGCAAAAGCCATGACGACGGAAATCCTCGAGAGAACCGCGGTTGTGCATGTGTGTGAAAATCCGGTGTTTTTTTATATCTTAGTATAATCTTTTGACATGCCAGTAGTTCTTGGGAGCATTTGGATTCATAATAATATCTTAGATTGACTTTTTAAGATTTATCTAGAAACTGATAGTGGTCATGTCTTTTTAGTTTTTCATTCAAAACCTACATACACATACTTTTCTACGCTCATTATAGGAAATGTAGACACTTCCGACGAGCAAAAGGAGAAAACATGAGTTACTTTTGACTTCAGCACCCAGGATAACCGCCATACAAACTCATTTTTGACTGCCACATTATTTAATTTTTTAAAAAAAGACTTTGCGTCCGTTTCTCACATACTGCTCCAACAGCCTTCGCAGGGGAGGGTGTGTGTGCTGCTCGCACGCTGTAGCCAAGGAAATGAGGGGTCATCTGCAGAAGTACTTACTTGAAGTCCCCCCTGTGCTCACGCAGTGTGGGCGCAGCTTGGTCCACGTTTTGCTTCTGCGCTGGGTCCCCAGAGCGTGACTCTGTAGCGTTGGCGTTCCGGCAGGTGCGCCGGGGTGGCTTTAGCACGGTTTCCAGGGGTTCCAGCTGCCACCGACCACGGCCTGCTCCATATATAGACGGCCACTCGGGGGAGTCGCTTGAATATTTAGGGCTTCTCGCCAAAAAACTCTTGTAACGGATGGTTCAGAAGAAAGAGTATATTTACTCTGGAACAGAACCGTGACCGTGGACAGCTCCGCCCCACCTGCCTCCTTAGTTCACCTGCTGTTTGTAAAGCAGGAAGGTGAGCCTGGAGCTTCCTGACAAACCTGCGTGTCTTGGATTTCAGTGTGCACGTGACTCCATCCTTACCAGATGGTCCCCTGCTCAACAGAAGGCCTGTATACAGAAACTATGAAGAACTCCTACAATTAATAAGAGAAAGACAAATAGCCCAATAGTCAATGGACACTGCACACAAGAGGACATCCGATGGCCAGTTGTGTATTTCAAAAGATGCTCCATTTCATTAGTGCCGTCATACGTCACTTAACGGCAGGGATACAATCATTAGGCGATTTCGTCACGGTGCACACATCACAGAGTGTGCTTGCATACACCTGGATGGTGTAGCCTGCCCCGCACCCAGGCTGTCCTAAACACTACGGGCAGCTGTCACACGGTAGCAAGTATTTGCGTATCTGAACATATCTAAATATAGAAAAGGTACAGTAAAAATACCATATTATAATCTTATTTGTACACAATCTGTACCATTGTGTACGTGGCCCACTGTTGACTGAAATGTCATTGTACGGTGCATGAGTGTAGTTTGTAGTTAGGCAAATGCAAATTAAAAACACAATGACAGACACACCTTTGCCAGGCTGGGAGGAGTCAGCACGTGGCGAAGACCTGCCTTTTGCACACTAGGGAGACCGCAGCCCATTTGTGCCACGGGCCGGAGGCCATTCGCAGGCCTTGACTCTTCTGTCCAAGCCCTGCAGAGCCCTAAGATCTCGTTGTGATGAGAAATGCACCCACATCGTCAGTCCCCGGGCAGAACAGCCAGGAGTCCAGGAGGGGTGAAGGGGAGGCCCAGGACATGCACGACTCCAAGAGCAGCTCTTGCTTAGTGAGGCTCCTTCACCGAGCCTCCCCACACCCACGGCCCGTGGGTGCTTCCTCCCAGCCTGTCTGTTATGGACGTGCAGTCATTGGCTTGTTCTGTCCTGGAGACTTGGTCCTGGGACTACTCGAGCCCCAGATGTCATCTGGCTCTCTCCATCCAGCCCAGGCTTTCATTCTTGCTCTCCCCGGTACAGCGTCAGGAGCACGGACCCCAGGTTTAGCTTTCCCGTTTTCTGGCTGTGCGGCCTTGGGGAAGTGGATGAGCCTCTGCCTGCCTGCTCACCTCCAATGGGGGGTACACCTCAGCGATCGCCGGGACGATTAACTGGGTAACACGTGAAAACACAATGTGATCGTCAGATAGCATCGGTATTATTTTGATTGCGGTTGCTTTATTAAGGCCATTGTAGGCCTTTGTCCAGAGAGTTGCCTCTTCCGTGGGGTTTCACGAAAGGGAATCTCACCGCGGGAACTTGTGTCAATACTGTCTGGGGCGTCGGCCCGGCTCGTTCACAGTGCATGTGACTCCACGTCGTGCGACACCCTGGATCCTCTCTGTCAGCTCGTGATTGCGACTCGAGGCCATCCTAGGTCACCTTCACGTCCTTCAGCCTCACACAGAGGCCCTCAGTCTGCGATACGGTGCGTGATGAAGTAAGGTCGCTTGTGCTCCCTCTTTCATTAAAATCTTCAGACCGAGGCCGTCTCTAAGCTCCTGCTCTATCAATGGGCTAACGGCCGCCCGGGCACATTGGCCCTGGGTTGTTTATTTCTTCACTATAGACTGTGCCCTGTGAGCTCAAAAGCCCACTGCTGCCAGATTCAGATTGTTACATATCCAGCTCTTTTTTAAATGGCCCAAATGAGCACCTTGTTAGCCACACAGAGCCTGCCTGCTCTGCATGCCCCGCGAACCCTCGCAGGACAGCTGTCACCATTAACAACGTAGCCGCGGAGTTACAGGGCCCGAGCCGCTGCCACCCTTGGGAGCTCGGACCCAGAGGGTCCGCACGATGCTACTGGACACACAAGCCCCCCCCCCATTCCCCTCCCCCACCAGGTCCCCTGCCCTCCTCCCGTTCTGCATGATGGCCTCCTTGCCAGAAGCTTCTACGGAACAAATATTTAAAGTCATTTAATAAAATCCAAATAAAAACTTACATTAAGCTAGAAATACAAGAAATAACTATCACATAAAAGCGAATCATCAGAAACCAACAGCAAAATGACACGTTAACACTGTCAAAAATGAAATCAGATCAAATTAAAACGTGTTTAAAGTTTATTGCACACAGAAAACAACAGCTCGCAAAGCAGGAGACCTGGAATCACGCGTGGTAAGAGGAAGCCCGGCTCACGGCAGGGTCAGGGCAGCTTCTAAAGCATAAACGAGGGGTTCGCTGGCTGCTCCTGCAAGCAGAGCTGCATAGGCTTGTGCATGGGTTTCATGTTTTCATGCTGACAAGGAAGAAAAGCTTGATTTTTATTCATGCTTAGAGCCAGCATTTGGGGAAAGTCAGGATAGTTTAAGTTTGGTTTACATGGCTAGGGGTAGTTAGCCCAGCGATAAAGCCAAACCATAGCCTCCATTTTTATTGTTCTTAACAATCTCCCCCTTTTGGTCATTCTCCCAGCCGGACTCAGACTTTAACACACCATTTAGCCTTACTTGGTTCGCACGTTTTCCTTTCCGTGGTCACGTGCAGATGGCAAAGCAGGAGCTCAGTAGGTGTTTTGATGACTGAAATGGATACAGTCCTTGTTGCTCAATCCTCACGACACTGTCTGATCAAGTCAGCGGCTGCCCACGAGCGTCTAAGACTCCTGTGAGAATGCGACTCACAGGGCGTGTTACCAATGTCATCGATGGGAAGAGGACACCGAGAGTTTGAAAAACACCCTGAAACCAAGGTCCCCAACAGCCAAGATCTAACCAGCCAAGTAGATCAATTGACTCTGCTTTCCAAGTCTGGTGGCATACCTGGATCTGAGCTTTTAGCTCTTTAAGATTTGGAGCTACTGTTCCTGACTGACTGACACAGAAGTAGCATTTTGTTTCTGATACGGCAGGTTCAATCTGATGGGTTTTCCAGGTTAACAGTTTGGACACCTCTGGGGTTCTCGTCAGGTTTCTGGGGAACTTTATCTGTGAGGGGTACAGCAGCAGACACGACAGGTGCCACCTGTAAGCTGCTGTGCTGGTTTCTCTGAAGTTCTTATCGAGTCATCCGGCCTCAGTTTGCCAGGCTGCAAGGCTGAGAACAACCCCAGCTCAATGGCGTGATCTTAAAATTGTCAGAATCTTATACATGTTTGACTCTTTTTTTATGGATCTCTTGCAATTTTGTATCATAGCTATTTGTGAAAGCCTTCAGGACAGCCTCAGAGTAAAACAAGACCTGCCTGTGTATGAGAAAAACCTTCAAATGGCCGTGGTTAAAGATCTGATGAGAGTTCGTCTGAACTTTCATAAGGAAATGTTATTTCTGTGGCATACAACAGTTTAAGACAGAACTAGAATGACAGCTAATAACTGTATACCAGGTCATACCGGATTTCTAAGAATTTCATATAATTTCTGGAACACATATTAATAACATATATCTATACAAATGTAGAGAAAGTTTAGCATCGCTTTTTATTTGATAGCATAAAACATAAAAGTGAAAAATGCCAGAAGAAAATATAGGAGAATATTTTTATAATGTTGGATTAATAAAGGCCTTTCTTAGCATGGCATGAAATCCAGGTACCTGAAGGAAAATGTTTGACTATGTCAAAATTTAAAACTCTGAAGAGAGGAAAACACTATAAGCAAAATTAAATGCAAATGACTGAATATATTTTCAGCACATGGGTTAATCAATAGGCCATGGGTTAATATGCATACTATATAAAGAGCTTCTATAAAATAACAAGAGAAGTGTAAGCAATCAGAAAGAAAGTGGAGCAAGGACCTGGACAGGTGTGACAGGCCACGGCCAGCCTCATTGCACTGAAACTCGAGCAAGAAGTAGAATGCAGACATCTGTACCTGTGATTTGGAGGAATTACCTTAAATGTTAAAATGATGAATCTTGAATGCTAATATACCCCCGACCCCAGACTAAAATGATTTTATAGTATTTTAGCCATAAGTTGTGGTTTGCCCTCGTCTCCTCTGAAATAATGGATTCTTTACTCCACAGGGGCTGCAGGGACCACATGCTTCAGGTGACCTCCTGAACAAGTCACCAAGGGAGACAGTTAAGCTACCTCCCTGCCCTGACATCCTCGATCTTGCCAAGCACAAGTTCAGGCAACAACATCAAATGTTTTATCTCTGGGCCGGGCGCGGTGGCTCACACCTGTAATCCTAGCACTCTGGGAGGCCGAGGCGGGCAGATCGTTTGAGCTCAGGAGTTCGAGACCAGCCTGAGCAAGAGTGAGACCCTGTCTCTACTATAAATAGAAAGAAATTAATTGGCCAACTAAAAGTATATAGAAAAAATTAGCCGGGCATGGTGGTGCATGCCTGTAGTCCCAGCTACTTGAGAGGCTGAGGCAGGAGGATTACTTGAGCCCAAGAGTTTGAGGTTGCTGTGAGCCAGGCTGATGCCACGGCCCTCTAGCCAGGGTCTGTCTCAAAAAAAAAAAAAATGTTTCATCTCTGAGATTGGCAAAAATAAAACTGACTCAGTGCCCCAATTTTGGACGACATTGGCCTGTGGTGCACAAGCCTTTCTGCAGGCTGCTGGTGGAGTGTGAGCTTGGCCATGGCCATCAAAATTTTAAATCTCAGTCCTCTGTGAGCAGAGCGACACCTGGATACTCTTGAGAAATTAAAGACTGACACATCTATGTCCTCTCCGGCCCCATTAGACAGAACCGAGCCAGTTTTACATCGGCACTTCACCGACAACGGCAGTTACAGGACTTGGTTTCTAACGAGGATTTGCAGGGCCCGGAATGACAATGCCGACAGAGCTACCGTCGCCGCAGGCAAGCGGGTACGGACAGCAATGGCGTGAGCGTGAAACGTGTGTGGCAGCCCGACGCTGGCTCCTGGCAAGGGGGCTGGCGGGGGCCGGTTTGGGCCCTTCCTGTCCTCTCTTCTGGATGCCCGTGGCAGAATGCACTTCCTCTTCCAGGTACGGGACCCCTGACAGGTGCACACGTCAGCTCAGAACCAAGGAGCCCAAGACAGTCTGGCTGGGGACTTTATGTTTCACTGGTGACATAGGCAAATCCCTGCTACACAACCAACCTTCACCACGGCAGAGCCCCCGGGGGCTGACCGAGAGCCAATCAATCTTACTGTTATCAATAAGCAATGCTGACAAGTTGGTACAAACCACCCCCAACTTTGCCATGGGCCCTCGCTTGCAAAGCAACGGTGTTCACCGGGCTTCCTGCCTGGACCACGGTCAGTGCCAGGCAGGACATTCACACAACAGCCCCGTTTAACTCCGGGCCTGCTGGATTCGCCCTCGTAGCACAGGAACTACGGAAGAAAGAGACCTGTTTATTGGGATTTTGGACAAAAGAAGGAAGGAGGGTGCAACTCAGTCGTCCCCTTGACTCACGTCCAAGGCCTCCTCCTCCCCCGGACGAGCCGCCCCAGGTCATGACGTGGCCGCTGGTGAGCCTCCCTTTTTGGTGGAATGGCTTGTTTTTACAGGTGAGGTAGCTGGAGTTAGGTTGGGGGTCCAGGTGTCACGTGAACAACGGACATACCCCACAGAGTCCCGTCCCCCGGGCCGGCTCTCCGGCAGACTCACCCCCAACCCACCAGCATGCACACTCTGCTCGCACCCGCCAGACAGGCCCACCAAGACCGTGATGTCAGGAACAGGGGAATGGGGTGCATCTTTTAGGCTTTGCCCAGCAGACTGTGGCTCTAGCACTTGGTGAGACCGTCAGTCACACGCCCTACCTCCTCCGCCCCAGGGTGGGTGCCTGACTCAGCCGGCCCGTCCCCGGGACTGTGCTGCGGTGGCTCACAAATCGCTTGGACCCAAGCACTTGGTAGTTGAGCTAGTAGGTATTTCACTGACGTGGGGATGCTATGAAAAATTACTGTGACACTAGGACACTAATTTGGGAACCTCCGCCATATTTGTTACTTGGGATAGTGGCATAGGACCCAAATCAGACCAATCCGAGCCACCCCAGGACTCTGGCAGGAGAAACAGGGGAGATTCATCCCCTCTCTCTGGGGCTGCTGGCTTTAGGAACAATCTGGATCTCTGGTATCTGTCTCTTCCACTGTGTATGAAGGTCTCCTAGGAAGGACACCACCTGGAGGAAAGCTGACCTGAGAGAGACAGCAAGAAAGAGCACCTAGAACCAGCCCTGCCTGAAGCAGAGCCACCACTGGGCTTTTCAGTTATAGGAGCCAGCACACTCCTAAACCCACCAGCATTCCTAGCTGCAAACAGCAGAAATGAACCGAAACTGGCTCACTCAGAACAGCAGTGCGTTAGAGAACGTTGGTATCTCAGAGGCTCTCTAGGAGAGAAGAACAGGTCTGTATACAACCTGTATCCAAAACAGCACACCCAGGAACGATACCCCAAATCACACTGCAAACTGATTTAGTGGGAAGCACCGCTGGGCACAGACACCTCTAACTGCAGCACCAATGTCACCAGTGGCACCAGTGCTGGAAACACTACCAGAGCCTCTTCTACTGCTGGCTCTGGAAACAGGACGTAGCTGCTGCCATTATCCCCAGAATAGATTCTGGACGGAGCTCGTGATTTCAAGTCCATGCGGGTGCATCTGTTTGGCAGTCTCTGCTCAAGAGAGGCTGGGGTGAGCATCCGACGGCCACCGTCAGGGCAAGCTCTGCACCCCACCAGGAACTGCAAGGCAGGGAGCCCCCCAAACGGAAGAAAAGTGTTTAGTGGGCTAAGAGAATAACAAATGTCCCCTACAGACAAACCCTTTGATTGCCCGACATCTACACACACACACACACACACACACACACACACACACACACACAAATTGAACGAACAAAGTAACAGAAAATAATGTTCACAAACTGCTCTTACCCACATATGCACAAAAGTACTCTCTTTTCAAAAGGGGATCAAAACACGTCAGTTACTGCTCCCAGCTCCAAGCCAGCTTCCGGTTCCAGCCCAGAGCAGATCACCTGTCTTCACTCTGACTTCTAAGAGGCTGAGAAAGTGAGTTTGTTGTTCAAGTGCTGGGTGGCCAAAGTGGTCCCTGGAGTCAATCTTTGTTTCTCTCCTTCTCTTCCCTCCTCCTCTCTCTGTCCCTCCTTGGAATATCAGAGAACTCTTTGTCTTTCTGCTTAGGAGAGGAAACCAAGGCCGGGCGTGGTGGCTCACACCTGTAATCCTAGCACCCTGGGAGGCCAAGGTGGGCGGACCGTTTGAGCTCAGTAGTTCGAGACCAACCTGAGCATGAGCAAGATCCCGTCTCTACTAAAAAAGAAATAGAAAGAAATTAGCTGACAACTAAAAATATATATAAAAAATTAGCCAGGCATGGTGGAGCATGCCTGTAGTCCCAGCTACTCGGGAGGCTGAAGCAGGAGGATCACTTGAGCCCAGGAGTTTAAGGTTGCTATGAGCTAGGCTAATGCCACGGCACTCACTCTAGCCTGGGCAACTGCTTTTGAATCTGTACCAAAAAAAAAAAAAAAAAAAAAAAAAAGAGAGAGGAAAGCAAGATACAAAAGTATCTTAAGAAACAAAAACACCCCCTGCCAGCCTGCCTGCCCCTGTCTCATTCATCCTCCTTTCTCGTCTCTGGGAGATGAGGGAACAGAATTCTCAAGTCTCCTGTGTGTCCTTCCCCACGTGGCTGTCTGGTTCCCTGAGGTGGCAGGGGTGTGTTACGGCCCCATCTGGTTTAGGGCCCGTTCCATGGGTGAAGCCTGGTGACGCCAAGGACAGGCGGTGGTGTTGATGACCTACGTGGGCGGTGGGCAAAGCCAGTTTTCGTGTTAGAGTCTCTCTCTCGGGCCTCATTTGCAGAAGGTGTTGTCACAGGGCGTCAGGTCCTGAGCTTCCAGTCGTTCTCTCTCCAGACACTGGAGACGTTATTCAAGTAACAGAAATGCTGGACAAATGTCCCATCTGCTCTCTGCGCGTCCCAGCCTCCTCGCAGTTGGATGGGGTCGTATGATTGGTTCTGAGGCTCTGTTGGAAAATGAGCTATGTAATTTCAACTCACATTTCGTAGCACATGAATGAGTTTCTGGTTTCTCCTCCAATCACAGCAAATAACTT
The DNA here is from genome assembly GCA_963574885.1 of Lepilemur ruficaudatus. Lineage (NCBI taxonomy): Eukaryota > Metazoa > Chordata > Mammalia > Primates > Lepilemuridae > Lepilemur > Lepilemur ruficaudatus. The sequence continues at coordinate 117,116 of CAUYRT010034549.1, read as the reverse complement.
TGATTATCTGCAGACGATATACAGTTGACCCTGGAACAACACAGGGGTGGGAGCACTGGCCCCCCCAATGGTAAAAAATCTGCATGTACCTTTTTTTTTTGAGACAGGGTCTTGCTCTGTTGCTCTGGGTAGAGTGCAGTGGTGTCATCACAGCTCACAGTAACCTCAAAACTCCTGGGCTCAAGCGATTCTCCTGCCTCAGCCTCCCGAGTAGCTGGGACAATAGGCATGTACCACCATGCCCAGCTAATTTTTCTACTTTTAGTAGAGACAAGGTCTGGCTCTTGCTCAGGCTAGTCTCAAACTCCAGGCTTCAAGTGATCGTCCTGCCTTGGCCTCCCAGAGTGCTAGGATTACAGGCGTGAGCCACTGTGCCCAGCCCACATATAATTTTTGACTCCCCAAAATCCTAACTGCCTGCTGTTGACCAGAATCCTTACTGATAACATAAACAGTTATGACATATTTTGCGTATTATATGTATTATGTACTATATTCTTACCATAAAGTAAGCTAGAGAAAAAGTTTTTAAGAAAATCATAAGAAAGAGGAAAATGTATTTATTATTCATTCAGTGGAAGTGGATCATCAAATCTTCATTCTCATCATCTTCATGTTGAGGAAGCTGAGGATGAGGAGGAAAAGGAGGGTTTGCTGTCTCGCGGGTGGCAGAGGCGGAAGGAGATCTGTGTAGAAGTGGAGCCATGCAGTTCAGACCTGTTGCTGTTGAAGGGTCAACTGTAATTGTATGTATGGAAAATCCAAAAGAATCGACAGGTGAGCTATTAGGATTAATAATGAATTTTGTAGCGTTCCTGGATACAAGGTCAATACCCAGAAATCAATCGTATTTCTTCACACTCATAAACAAGCCATAGTGAAATAAATAATTTGTGATGACATTGAACACACCAAATACCCAAGAATATATCCAGCAAAAAATATTCAAGACAATGAAACCACAAAGCATCGCTGAAATACATGAAAGATCTAAGTAAGTGGAGAGACACTATGAATTGAAAAATTCAATATTGTTAAGAGTTCAGTTCTTTCCAAATTGATCTGTAGATTCAATAAAATCCTAGCAGGTATTTTTATTGAAATTGACAAGCCGATTCTAAAATTTATATGGAAATGAAAAGGACCTAGAATAACAAAGACAATCCTGGATCTGAACAAGTTGGAATACTTAGGCTACCAGCTGTCGAGATTTGTTATAAATCCACAGTAATTAAAAGTGTGGTATCGTAAATAGATCAGTGGAACAGAATGGAGACTCCAGGAACAAACCGTGCATGTTCTGTTGGTCTGTTTGTCTAACCTTGTGTAGACACCGTCACCTCATTTACAATAACAGCAGTGCAGTGAAAGAAGGATGGTCTTGTCACCAATGGTGATGATCAACTGGGTATCCATATGGGAAAACAATGATCCCGTCCTCACAGCATACATAAAAATCAATTCCCGATAAATTACAGATTTAAGTGTTAAAAGTAAAACAATAAATCTTGTCGAAGAAATCATAGGAGGCTATGTTCATAACCTTAGAATATGAAAATATTATGTACAACATTAAAGGTGCTGATAATAAAAGAAAACTTTATAACTTGGACTTTACTAACATTAAGACATTCTGTACGTTAAAACATACCAAGCCAGGCTTGTTAATGTGTATCTGCAGTCCCAGCCACTCCGGAGGCTGAGAGGTAGAAGAGATGCAGCGGAAGAGGAAGTAATGAGATTCAAAGTGTGAGAAGGACTTGAGCCATCATTCTAGAAAACATGAGAAGAACATGAATTCTGCCAATGACATGGATGGGCCTGGAAGCGGTTTCTCCCCCAGAGCATCCGAACAGGTGCTCAGGCCAGCCGACACCCTGACCTTGGCCTTGTCGAGGGCCAAGACAAGCTTGAGAACCCAGCTGAGCCCTACCTGGACTTCTCACCTACAGAACTGTGAGATAATCCGTAGGTGTTTTACGCCACTAAGTTTGGGATAGATTGTCATGGCATCCACAGAAAATAAACACAGTCAGTCTGGACTGGGAGGGAAAATACGGCAGACTTCTGGGGTACTAGAAATATTCCACATCTTGATCAGGTGGTAGTTGCATGCTGGATAAGTATATAAAAACTAATCCATTAAGCTGTGCACTTAATATTGTAAAATCAAACTAAAAACGGAAAGTGAGTAAGCGATTCATTACCCTTATGTTGTTCAGTTGTAGTTTTGTTTTGTTTTTTTTTGAGACAAAGTCTCACTCTGTTGCCCAGGCTAGAGTGCCATGGCATCAGCCTAGCTCACAGCAACCTCAAACTCCTGGGCCCAAGCAATCCTCCTGCCTCAGCCTCCCAACTAGCTAGGGATACAGGCATGTGCCACCATGCCGGCTAATTTTTTCTGTATATATTTTTAGTTGGCCAATTAATTTCTTTCTATTTTTAGTAGAGACGGGGTCTCGCTCTTGGTCAGGCTGGTTTCGAACTCTCGACCTTGAGCAATCCTCCCTGGAATACAGGCGTGAGCCACCGCGCCCGGCCTGTTCAGCTGTAGTTTTATTGCAATATGGTTTCAGAACGGAGCCTGTATAATTTCTTTCTCTTTTTCAAAAATCTTATTGTGATTTTCTCTGTAGATCAGTGCTTGATACATTATTACAAATGTTCCCCAATCGTTTGAAAACAGTCCATTCTCTGCTTGTTAGAAACAAATTTATAGGTGTAAATTAAGTGTTTAAATTGCATTATATAGGAGGAAACATTTACTTTGCTTTTTCCTATTTCTATGTGGAGGAACTTCCACGAGGGCAATGCTCCCAGCCTCTCCCCAGGGAGGAGGAGGAATTTATCTGTAATTTTTGGAGGAGTGGGGCCATGCACAGCTCAGCCCTTTCTTCTCAACTTTTTAAAGGATCTACCTGCCTGTAAGAGAGTGTGTATCTTGTTCTGTTCCTCTGAGCTGTGGGTGTCAGAGAGACAGCCCCGTGGGGAGGCCTGCAGTCGTCCAGAATGCCTGCTCCTGGGGAGGAAACCTGCCCAACGTGGGGTGAAACGGTCACAAGCCCACATGGCTCACAGGGAAGAAACCTTGTTCCCCAAAAGCTTCATCAGTAACTAAGGCACTATTTTTATCTCCATCTTCCTAATTCTTGTGTCTATTCCTGAGTTGTTGCATGGGGCCAGAAATCTTGAAAAGTGTACAAAGAGTGCAATTTAAGTGGCCAAATAATACTCAGAGACTGTGTCACTGGAACCTAAATTCCAGCGGCTTTGGGTTACACAGGTTATGTGGGGTTATGAACTTGGCACTCACGGAGCTGGGTGGCCTTGTGCTCGTGACTGGCTGCTTCAAATAGAGCCAGGATTTTTTGTTTGTTTGTTTTTTTACTGGAATAGCTCTTAGCTGATGCCAGCCTTAGTAAACAGGAAACAGGTGCAGCTGAGGCAATGAATCAGTTACAGGAAAGAAAAACTCTGTTTAAAGGTCTTTTAGGTATTGGTACATAGGGGTAGGGAACGATTTTTTCCCCTCCTTTTACAGTTTCTCAGCCAGGGCTGCACCCAGCACTTTGAAACTGCAACATTAGCCGTGTTCCATATTTGCGAAGGGGACTAGTGTGTACGGGAACCATCTTTAAATTATTAATGCCTCTCAACCAAGGAGGTGAAAGACATGTACAATGGAAACCACAAATGTTGCTGAAAGAAGTTAAAGGAGACATAAATAAACGGAAAGACATTGTGTGTTCATGGACTGGAAGACGTAATATTACTTAGTTGTTAATGCTGCCCAAAGAGATCTACAGATTCATTGTAATCCCTATCAAAATCCCAGCAACGTCTTTTGCAGAAATAGAAAAATCCATCCTAAAACTCATACGGAATCTCATGGGACCCTGAATAGCCAAAACAATATTGAAAAAGAACAAAATTGGAGGACTCACAGCACTTCCTGATTTCACACTTTAAGCCGGGCACAGTGGCTCACACCTGTAATCCTAGCACTCCAGGAGGCCTGAGGCAGGAGGATCCCTTGAGCTCAGGAGTTCAGAGACCAGCCTGAGCAAGAGTGAGACCCTGTTGCTACTGAAAACAGAAAATTAGCTGGGCATGGTGGAGCATGCCTGTAGTCTGAGCTACTTAGGAGGCTGAGGCAGGAGGATTGCTTGAGCCCAGGAGTTTAAGGTTGCTGTGAGCTAGGCTGACACCATGGCACTCTACTCAGGGCAATGAAGCGAAACTCTCTATCTCAAAAAAAAAAAAAAAAAAAAATCCAAAAAACAAGTGGAAAGAAAAAAAATTCATAACAAAGCTGTAGTAAAACAGTGTGGAACTGCCATAAAGACAGACGTACCAGCCAATGGAATCCAATAGAGAGCTCAGAACCAAACCTGTGCATATTCTGTCAAATGCTCTTTGACAAGGGTGCCAAAATCACTCAATGGGGAAAGGGCTGTCTTTGCACCAAATGATGTTGGGAAAACTGGATATCTGCATGCAAAAGCATGAAGATGTATCCTTACCAACACCACATACAAAAATTAACTCAAAGTGAATCAAAGACCTAATAAGAGCTCAAGCTATAAAACTCTTAGAAAAAATGCATAGAGCCAAAGCTTCACAACGTTGGATTTGGCAATAATTTCATGGATATGACACCCAAGGTGCAGACAGCAAAAGAAAAAATAAATTAAGAACTTTGTGCATCAAAGGACACTATCAACAGAGTGAAAAAGGCAGCCTAGGAAATGAGGGAAAATATTTGCAAATCACATATCTGATAAGGGGTTAGTATCTAGAATATAGGGAGAACTCCTAAAACCCCACAACAAAAAAACCCACCAGTCATGGTGACTCATGCCTGTAATCCTGGCCCTTTCAGGGGCCAAGGTGGGAGGATCACTTGAGGCCAGGAGTTTGAGGTTATAGTGAGTTATGATTGCGCCACCACACTCTAGCCTGGATGACAGAGCAAGACCCTGTCACTAAAAAAAAAAATCCTTACTCAACTAAAAAATGGGCAAAGGATTTAAATAGACATTTCTCCAGAGAGGATATATAAATAGCCAATAGCATATGCAAAGATGTTTAACATCACTAATCATTATGGAAATGCAAATCAAAACCACAATGAGATGCCACCTGACACCCATTAGGATGGCTCCTATAAAAAATAAAACAGAGAGGAAAAAAAAACAAGCATTGGCGTGGGTGCAGAGGAATTGGAACCCTTGTATGCTGTTGGTAGGAATGTAAAACGGTGCAGCTGCTGTGAAAATCAGTATGGCAGTTTTTCAAAAAAGTAAAAATAGAATTACCATTTGATCCAACAATTCAACTTTGGGTATATGCACAACAGAAAGCAGAGACTCTAATAGATATTTCCACACCAGTATTCCCAGCAGCATTATTCACAATAGCCAAAAGGTAGAAACAGCCCCAATGTCCAATGAGGAATGAATGGATAAACAAAACGTGGTAAGTGTGGTGTACACACACAATAGAATATTATTCAGTCTTAAAAAGGAACGAAATTCTGATACACCCTACAACAGGGATGGATCTTGAAGGCATTCAGCCAAGTGAAGTAAAATAGACACAAAAGAAGGACACATGATTCCACATATATGAGGGACTTTGTCAGATACGTAGAGATACAAAGTAGACCAGTGGTTACCAGGTGCTGGGAGGAGGGAAGAATGAGGAGTCCCTCTTTAATGGATACAGAGTCTCTGTTTGGATGATGAAAAAGTTATTGGGGGAAGATGGTGGAAATGGTAGCATAACAATGTGAATGTGTTAATACTTCATGCCACTGAATACACTTACAAATGGTTAAAATGGTACATTTCATGTTGTGTATAATTTATCACAAGTTAAAAGAGAGACAGAAGAGAGAGAATGAATTACATTTACCCAGCTTAAAAAAAATTTTGGTCGTGCCAGGCATGAGCAGGCTGTGTTCATTCAGCTGCCCCAAATTCTGTTCTTTTTTTCTAAATATATTGTTTTAATCCACCTTCAGGACCTCAAGAGGGTACCATTTAAGGACTAATCCTGAATCCCTTGGATTTGTCTGTAGGTTCCAAGGCATGCATCGCTGCATTGGGCTGGGGTTATCACGGAAGCTTTCTCACGGTTTTAGAATTCAGACAGTCAAACAGTGGCTTCACTCGGAGAAGGGCGGTAGATTTTATTCACAATAATTTTTTTCAGAGGAGGAGGCAGAGAAGCTTGCTGAGGTGCTGCAGGCCACGGCTGAAAGCAGGAACATGCCCACCGGCATGCTGATGAAACTCACAGGGGTGGGGGGCGGCTGGTGCAGTTGACCTCACTGGGAACCCAGTGGGACACAAGCCACTTGCAGGGAAATCTTCAGCTGGGAAGCTGGCTGGGGCACTCCTAGGACGCACCTGGAGGTTGCCTCTGGGGATGCTCTCGAACTCGGGGTGACCACGACTGGTGTCACACCCGATGGCCGAGTTCCATAAGAACCACTAAAGCAGCCCTCATCAGAGCCGGGAGAAGCTTCTGCTTCTTGCAACATGCCCTCTTCTGACCAGGCACATTGCACAACAATGTGAATATACTTAACGCCGCTGAATTGTACATTAAAAGCAGTTAAAAAGGTAAATTTTTATGTTAAGTGCATTTTACCACAATAAAAAAATCATGGCGCCAGCTGGCAAAAAAGAAACATCGAGACAGTCTAGCTCAGGGATCACAGCAGGGCACTGCAGAGCGGGCTTGGAGCTAAGACGCAGTAAATTGATAATTGGCGCAGGGACAAAACGCTAATGGTTGTTAACAAGGACAAGAGGCATACAGGAATTCTTTGTACTGTTCTTGAACTCTTCTGTATGTTTGAAATTATTCTCAAAATTTAAAACTTGAATAAAAGAACCACTTTAGCTGAAACTAGAGAAAATAAGACATTGGGAATAATGATTATTTTACTTTAATAACTCCACTGGGCTCTATAAGAGAACTTGATTTTGGACTTTGATTCTTTTGGACTCTAAAAGATATTGATTTCTTTGAACTTTTAATTCATGAAGGTAACATAATTTGGTTTCAGATGGATTCCTTTAAGTTATAATTTGCGAGGAGATTGAAGTTTAGACTTTACTATTTCTCCCTGAGGAATTCACAGAGGCAGGGAGTTTGTGTGTAATATGGGGTTTCTTATTGTTCTTTACGAAGGAATGTCATTGTATTAAATCTTGATCTCATTGCCAAATCTCTATAGAGCTATATAGAACATGACTTGACGTCATTTGGGATGGGGAATAGGAAAAGTGAGTAAAATTTTAACGCTGATTATAGCAAGACCTTAGAGGTAATCAGTGTTCTTATCTGATGCCTTTCAGAACCTCCTAGTGGCAAATTTATGCTGCCCAACAGCAGACCTGGGAAGACTCAGACCCTAACAGTGGTTGGGACCACAGGAGCAATGTGGTGCAGGTGAGAGCAGGGCTGCTCTGCCACACGGGTCACTGCCACCTTGCTGACCGCGGACTTAATGGTTAAACCTAATGCTCAATTAAAAGAAAGTTAGAAAGTAATTCCCTACTTCTGTTTCCATGTGAGGAGGAATTCCATCCAAGTAACACCTCTGGCCTCTCTCCATCCTCCTGTTTACCAACTCCCAGGAAGGCTGAGTGAGTTACATAGTAGACAATTGATCTGGGATCTGCTGTCCTGCCAAGAACACTCGTTATTCTGTGTACCTGAGCTTTATAGGGCTGCTTTGAGGACAATCTAATTCAGGGGTGAAGCATTACCAAGCCAACTTGTTCAAACAACCTAAAGCCACTTCCTCCAACAACTTTTGTACAGCTAATACCTTAGTCTCCATCTGAATGATTTCTTATCTACCTCTTCATTGGTTCTGAACTTGAATGGGAGAAAAGAGGTGCTATTTATTAGTCCCCACAAACCCTAACTCTTCATTCAAATCATCTTCCTCTTGTCTCATTTTCTTGTCTACATCAGTGCTGTCCAATGGAATCATAATGGAAACCACAAATATAGTTGTAAATTTTCTATAGTTATATTTATAAAAAGATAAAATTAATTGGATAATATATTTTGTTTGATGCAATATGTTCAAAATATTACTTTAACATGTGATCATTAGAATTATTATTTAAAATATTATCTTAAAATTTTACTCACTTTTCCTATTCCCCATCCCAAATGATGTCACGTCTTGTTCAATATAGCTCTATAGAGCTTTGGCAATGATTTGCTTGCTGTGACTTAGTCTAGATTAATTATAATTGTGAAATAAGAATATACCTCTTGGAGTGATGTCAGCAAGATGGTGGAATAAGACATCCCCATCCCTTGACACACACACTCCCGCCTTCCCCCCACAGAAACGATAATTTGGCAACCATCATGGACAAAAATGGCTTTGTGAGAGCTTTGGGACCCAGGTAAGAGGTTGCAACCCCTTGGGGGAGCTGAAAACCGAGGAAAGCTGCTTTGAGAAGGCAGGCCCATACCTCAGTAGAAGGCCCACCACCATAGACCTGGCTCCAGATCCAGAAGCAGCACTTGTGGACTTGGTTCCAGCCCTGCTTATCCATGGTAGTGGTACTAAAGGAAGTCCCATCTGTCCCATCTGGTGACCCGGCAGGAGAGTGCTCTTACTTAACAAAACCAATCTGTAAAGGATGGAAGAGGTGACTACTGCTTCAAGTGCACAGATACCAAAGCAAGGCTGCATGGGTCATGAAGAATCAGGCAAAGATAACACCACCAAAGGAAACAAAAAGCTTTAGTAACTGACCCTAAAGAAATGGAGATTCATGAAATGCTTGACAAAGAATTCAAAACAATCATCTTAAAAACTCACTGAGTCACAAGAAAACTGACAACTGAACAAAATCAGGAAAACAGTGCATTAATAAAATTAGAAGTTAGAAGATACCAAAAAGCCACTAAGCCAAACAAACAAACAAAAAGAATAAAATTAGGAGTTCAACAAAGAAATAGAAACTATTAAAAAGAACCAAACAGAAATCCTGGAGCTGAAGAATAATACAATGACTGAACTGAAAAAGTCAATAGAGATATTTCATAGAAGACTTGATCAAGCAGAAGAATGAATCAGTAAACTCAAAGACAGGTCATTTAACACTATCCAGTTAGAGGAACGAAAATAAAAAAGAATGTAAGCATGAAGAAAGCCTATGGGGGCACCATCAAATGACCTACCATATGCATTATAGGATCTCTAGAAGGAGAAAAGAAAGAGAAAGGTGTAGAAATCATATTTAAAGAATCATATTTAAGGAAATAGTGGCTGAAAACTTCCCAAATCTAGGTAGGGAAAGGGATATCCAGATTCATGAAGCCCAAAAGTCTCAAATAGGTTGAACCCAAGAAGGTCTACACTGAGACACACAATTAAATTGTCTAAAGTCAAAGACAAAGAAAACTTATTGAAAGAATCAAGAGAAAAGAGACTTGTCACATACAACAAAGCCCCCATAAGACTATCAGTAGATTTCTCAGCAAAAACCTTGCATGCTAAAAGAGAGAGGGATAATATATTCAAAGCACTGAAAGAAAAAAAAAACCCTGCCAACCAAGAATATCTGGCAAGACTGTCCTTTAAGAATGAAGATGGCTCAGCATGGTGGCTTACACCTGTAATCCCAGCACTGTGGGAGGCCAAGGCAAGAGGATTACTTGAGACCAAGAGTTCGAGACCAAGCTGGACAACATTGTGAGGCCCCATCTCTACAAAAAATTAAAAAATTATCCAGACACAGTGGCATGTGCCTGTAGTCCCTGCTTCTCAGGAGGCTTAGGCAGGAGGATTATTTGAGCCCAGGAATTCAAGGCTTCAGTGAGCTATGATCATGCCACTGCATTCTAGCCTGGGTGAAATAGTGAGACCTAATCTAAAAAAAAAAAAAAAAAAAAAAAAAAAAAGAGAGAGAGAAAGAAAAAAGAAAAAGAAAGAAATAAACACCTCTTAGATAAACAAAAACTAAGGAAGTTCATCAGAACTAGACCTGCTTTACAAGAAGAACTAAAGGGAGTTCTTCAAGCTGAAATAAAATATGCTAAACAACATAAAAGCATTTGGAAGTATAAATCTCACTCCTAATTGTAAATATAAAGACACACACAAAATATTGTAATACTGTAATGGTATTATAGTATTACAAAATATTGTAATACTATATTAACAGTAATATAAATTAAAAGATAAAAGTAGTAAGAATAGCTATAACCACAGAAATTTGTTAATGGAAACAATATATAGAAAGAGGTAAAATCTGACATCAATTACATAAAGTGGGTGTGCAAGGGTGGGGGGAGTAAAGTGTACAGTTTCTATATGCAACTGAAGCTATTAGCTTAAAACATACTGTTATAAGTATAAAATTCTAAGGTGTATTTAGCTTAAAACATACTGTTAAAACTATAAAACATTTGATGTGATCCCCATGGTAACCACACATTTAAAAAAGTACAGTAGATACACAAAAGATAAAAAGGAAAGATTCACTACAAAATATCAAATCACAAAGAAGGACAAGAAAAGAATAGAGGAACAATAAAACTACAAAACATGGGGAGGAAAAAAAAATGGCAATAGTAAGTCCTTCCCTATGAATAATTACCTTAAATGTAAGTGGACTAAATCAAAAGATATAGAGAGGCTGAATGTGCTTTTTTTAAAAAAACAATATCCAACTATATGCTGTCTACAAGAGATTCACATTATATTTAAGGACATATATAAGCTGGAAGTAAAGGAGTAGAGAAAGAGATTCCACGCAAATGGTAACCAAAAGAGTGCAGAAATGGCTATCTTTATATCAGACAAAATAGACTTCAAGTGAAAAACTATCACAAGAGATTGAGAACTAAAATTAAACCATAATCCTCCCCCAACTACTGAACAGACCCCCTATTGGCCAATGGGACCCCAGAGAAACTTTAAAAACTCAGTTCCTGGCCATGACAGGATAGGAGGTTGGACGTGCCTGGTTATACCTCCCTCCCTATTGTAGTTTAGACAAACTGACCAGCATTAATGTTAAGGTAGAGATCACAAAGTAAAGATCATAAAAACAGACTCTTTGTGGCAATAAGATACCAAATTATAAACAAGGAGACTTCTACTACCCCACTCTCAAATAGATCATCCAGATAAAAAATCAATAAAGAAATAGCAGAACTGAACAACACTATAGATCAAATGGACCTAACAGATCTATCTAGAACATTCCACCCAACAACAGCAGAATATTCACTCTTCTCAAGTGCACATGGAAAATTCACCAGGATAGATCACATGCTAGGTCATTGATTAAGTCAACAAATTTATGAAGACTGAAATCATTTCAAGTATCTTTTATGATCACACTGGAATGAAACTAGAAATTAATAACAAAAAGAAAATAGGAAAATTCATAAATACATGGAAATTAACACACTCTTAAACAACTAGTAAGCCTAAGAAGAAATAAAAAAGGAAATTAGAAAATATCTTGGGACAAATAAAAATGAAAACATAACATACCAAATCTAATGGGATTCAGTGAAAGTATTACTAAGAGGAAAGTTTATAGCAATAAAAAAAAAAGTCTACATTAAAGAACATGAAGGATCTCAAATAAATAACCTAACTTTACACCTCGAGGTGTAAGTGAAAAACAGAGCAAACTAAACCCAAAATTAGCAGGTGGAAAGAAATATTAATAATAAAGATTAGAACATAAATAAATGAGACAGAGAATAGAAAAACAATATTTAAATTGTTTAAACAGTATTTTGGTGAACTGAATTGTGTTTCTTAAAGATAAACAAAACTGACAAACCCTTAACTAAACTAAGAACCAAAAGAGAGAAAACGCAAATAAACAAAATCAGAAATGAAAGAGGAGACTTTCCAACTGATCCCACAGGAATAAAAAGGATCGTAAGGGACTACGAACAACTAACTGTAGGCCAACAAATGGGATAATTTAGAAGAAACAGAGAAATTCCCAGAAACATACAACATACCAAGACTGAACCAAGAAGAACTAGAAAGCGTTAACAGAACAGTAACAAACATGGGAGCTGAAGGAATAATCCGAAAACTCCCAAGAAAGAAAAATCTAGGATCAGATGGCTTTGCAGGTGAATTCTACCAAACATTTAAAGAAGAATTAATACCAATCTTAAACTCTTCTGAAAAACAGAAGAAGAGAAAATACTTCCAAACTCTTTCTATGGATCCAGCACTCTTGGACTTCCCTGCCCCCAGAACTGTGAGCTGAATCAGCCTCTATTCTTTGTAAATTACTCAGTCCGTGGTATTCAGTTACAGCAACAGAAGATAGACTGAGACACACCATACACAAAAATCAACTCAAAATGGACTGAAAAATCTAAACATAGACATGACACAATAAAACTCATAAGAGAGAACATAGAGGAAAACCTCCAGACATTGCACTGGCCAGTGATTTCTTGGATGTGACATCAAAACACTGGCAACAGAAGTAACATAGACATGTGAGGTTACATCAAATGGAAAAGCTTCTGCACAGCAAAGGAAACAATTCACAAAGTGAAAAGCCGGTCTACAGAATGGGAGAAAATGTTTTCAGACCATGTATCTGATTATGGGCTAACACCCAACATGTATAAGAAATTCCTACAACTCAAAAGCAAAACAAAAACAAAACAAAACAAGCAACAAAAATCCAACTTAAAAAATGGGCAAGGGAGCTGAATAGACATTTCTTCAAAGACGATACATAAATGACCAACGGGTATGTGAAAAGGTAGTCAATGTCACTCATCCTCAGAGAAATGCAAATCAAAACCACAGTGAGATGCCACCTCACACCCGTTGGGTTGGCTATCGTAAAAAAGACAAAAGACAGCAAGCGTTGGTGAGGATATGGAGCAATTGGGACCCTAGTGTGTTGCTGGTGGGAATGTAAATTGGTAGCCACTATGGAAGTCAGAGGTTCCTCAAAAGATTGAAAACAGAATTACCGTGTGATCCAGCAAGCCTACTTCTGGGTATGTATCCACAAGAATTGAAACCTGGATCGCGAAGAGATTTCTGCACTCCTATGTTCACTGCAGCATTGTTCACAGTAGCCAAGATGTGAAACAACCTAGATGGTCACTGAGGGAAAACCAGGTAAGGAAAATGTGGCGCACACGTGAAACGGAACACCATCCAGCCTTGCAAAAGCGGGAGATCCTGCCATTTGCCGCAACATGGATGGACCCGGAGGACATTGTACTAGCGAAATGAGCCAGGCACAGAAAGACAAATGCTGCATGGTGTCACTTACATGTGGAATCTACAATAGTCACACACATAAAGCAGAGTAGAAGGGTGGTTGCCAGGGTCTGTGGGGAGGGAGAAATGGTGAGGTGTTGGTAAAAGGGTACACGTTTCATATGCACAATGAATACCCAGAGATCTACTGTACAATGTAAGGCCCGTGATTAATAGTACTGTATTGGGTACTTAAACATTTGCTAAGAGGGTAGATCTTATATTAAGTGCTCTTACCGCAAGAGGGGGAAAAACCCAAGGGGGCAGGAGGAAACTTTGGCAGGTGATGGGTAAGTTTATGGCCTTGATAACAAGGATCGTTTGGTGAGTGCACGGATGCAAACTTACCTCCAAACACATCAGGTTGGATACTCTAAATATCTATGGCTTCTTGCTGTCAGTCAGACCTCAACAACAAAGCAATAAATCAGCACTATCCCATCTCTTCAGAAGCCCTAGTACTTCATTCTGCTATAGGGTGCAAAGAAATATGAGACACATCCTTGTTTTCAATATAGTTATAAGTAATTCAGAGAGTAAAATACAAAAGAAAAATCAACCACAACAACAAAAAGAATGCACACTCATCTTCCTCTTTCCACCTCAACACAAACCTTTTTCATGTTTTTGAGAGGCCAAGGAAGGGTTCAGATTGCTTCCGAATATTCTTTCTCCCAGACAGCTGTTTGTTTGAATGTGCCCTTGTGCACAGACTGGAACACAGTGGCCTTGTGGTTTTCCTGTCATTGTGAGCGAGTGTGATTTATGGCGGAGAACAGCCTGCCTGCCGTCACACAATCATGGGCCACCCAGAGCTCACGGTTGGTGAGAGTTGACCCAAGAGAGCCGGATTGACACATGGAAGTCCCCTGGCCCCTTGAGGCTGCTGTTAACTAAAACACATTAATTAATTAGTGAGGTTTATGCTTTGGAGAAAGGAGAGCTTTAGTTCTCATAAAGGGTAGCAGCCTGTTGGGCGGTCACTCCAACAGGTTGGGAAGCAGAGCCCCGGCCAGAACAGGCTCGTGTGCTTCAAAGAAGAGACAAAAGGCAACAGGATTTTATACTGAGTGGGGTGGTCAAATATGCATGTGCAACAAGCTCTAGGGGGAGTCATGAATATTCATGAATGGAAATCACACACATGTAATTGTGCTTAACTCTCCCATCCCGTCATGGCTGGGAAGTCAGTTTTAAGGTGTTTCTGGGGTCCCCCTGGCCAAGACGGGTCCGTTCAGCTAGCAGGGGGCTTAGGACTGTGTCTTAGGTCCACCACCACCCCCAGCTAGTCAGGTACTGATGGAACTGGATATTTGGGGGTTCTCAAACCCGGTCAGGGACTCTCCCCTTCTCCAGCCAGCTTCAGCTTGAGGACCACGATCCCTAATTTGCTTCCAGTATGAGAGGGAGGATCCCGAGCAGGACTACTGACCATGTGTGCTGCTGTCCCAGCCCTCAGCATGGCTGGGACAGATTCACTGGCCACTTTGGAAGCCCCAACACTTTCGGAAAAGCCTTACACTTGGGTTGGTGGTGGTAGTGTCAGCGGGTAGTTAATAGGCTGACTGTCCCCATGTGGGCGTCAATGTGGTACCTCTTCCTCACCTTTCCGAAGCATAGATTCCATCTCAGGACTGACGGGTGCACTCCCGTGTTGACTGACCTTGGTGGCGGGGCTTGTGCCACTCCAGAAGCGCCCATGAAGAATCCTGCTCAACCCAGAAGGGAGAAGAGGAGAGGGGTGGGGGCTGGGCTGCCCTGGGTGCCTGGCGGGGAGATACAATGAGGTGAAAGCATTTGTTCCCCAGAATTCCAGGTGGCAGAGGAGGGCACGCATCTGGAAAGTGGACCGTGATGAGAGCAGCTCAGGTTGAAGGTGTTGCCCGAGGGGAGAGGACAGAGCTGCTCGGACCACACCAGGAGGGCTGTAGGGGCTGGGGCGAGGGGCAGAGGGAGTGTCTGTTCCAGAGCTTCCGCCCTGCATGGGAGAAAGTTGGAGAACGAGAGAAGAGGGTTTAAGAGGAAACCACGCACGTGTCCTGCGCCCTTTGAAATGAGCTCAAGGGCTTTAGTAAGCGCTGGAATTTTTTTCAAGGGCGTTTTTCCTCCCAGACTGCCGTGGCGGTGAGTGGGGCCCAAGTGGAGTTCTGTATCTCATTCAGGTTACACTCACTTCATGGCTGAGAAAACTAAACCTCAGAAACGGGATCCAGCAAGTGTCAGAGACGAGTCTCAAATCCCCATTCCCTCTTCATTCTCCCCTACCGCCCAGCCATTCCAGACAACAAACAAAACCACAAGCTTGGTGAATATTCTGTGCCAGGCGTTATTATTGATAATGTTTATTCAGAACTTTAGGAATGTTCCTACACTCAAGGATTTTCAAACACTAAGAAAACATTATTAAATGCAGGGAAAGCTGTTTATGTTTAGTTACATTAGTAACGCTAGCGTGTTATGTTCAGTTATGCTCATGAAATAATTATAAGAACAAGGAAATGAGAGAAACAAAAGCAGGAAATAAGATTGCACAGACACAGGATTGCAACTATTTAAAACCTCTAGACCCTAAGATTCATAAAATAAAGACCAGCAGGCTATGCTCCAAAATGTTGATCGTGGCTTTCTTTCCCCTGCACTTTAAAAATCTTTTCTAAATTTCTCTTGATCTATTTTACTGTTGCAATGTGGGGAGAAAAGTCCTCCTCCTCTTCCTCTAGGAGGTTGCCACCTTCATCTTAGGGATCCCACTCTGTGGATTCTAGTTTTAAAAAGTAATCTTCATTGTGCAAAAACCTTTTGGCACACAGATGTTCATTTTACCACAATGTATGATAAAAAAAAAATGTGAAATCACCTAAATATTAAAGAAAGGGGAGAGGCAAAAGCACAGGGCTTATTGCTTTCAAATTTTCTACCTCCTTTCTCCTTCATATTGTCCCCAGACGGTCCCAGCGACAGGAGGCAAAGGCCTGTGACCTGGTTCTGACCAATCAGAGTGGACCCTGGACTTCTGCCCTGCCTCCTTCGACTCTGGGCGGGGCGTGCACCTGGCCGTGCTGTGGCCGCCTCACCTGGGTGACGCAGCCTGTGTGGGAGGCGGAAAGACTGACACCAGACGACATTTTTATCCTCTGGATCCAGACACAGCTGCAGCCTGAGCTAGTTACGTACGTGCGTCAGTAAACTCCCCCAGTGTGAGTTGGTTTTGAACACTTAAAACAGAAAGAGTGATGACCAATCTTTGTCCGATTAAAAGATTATACGTAAGGTCAGGAGAATATTTTGTAACATAAAAAGCAAACTCATGGGGGGCAGAAACCCGTACTGTGTAACGCAGCCCCGAGGGAGGGTCCCCTGTGCACAAGCAGTCTAATGACGATGGTGTAATGGCCTAAAGCCACACTTCAACCCCAGAGCAAGCAAAGCACAGGAAAGAAACTGTATGCCAAAATACCAACCTTGTTACCCTTGGTTGGTGCATTGTTTGTTCCTATTTTTTTACTTTCCTGAACTTAAAAAAAAATGTATTGCACTACTTTGAAAATAGCAGTTAAGGCACATAAAAGAAAAAAAATATTTCTCAGATAGGTGAACTGGGCTGCCAGGAGATCTCGTGCAGGTTCCGAAGTGCTGACGGAGGTGAGTGCTGGGGGGATGCGCAGCACTGGAATGTGACCGGGCAGGCTCCAGAGGCGTCGTTTTGTGTGCCGACTATCTGAGCCAGCGGTTACTGCCAGGGTGGGGGAGGAAGAGACACAGAGACACGGAATCGACATTAATCAGAGGAGATTAACTTGTGCGGCAGGAGGGGGGACTAAATGTCTCTATTGCATGCCCAGATCGACGGCTCACCTGTTCTTCCAACTGCTCTGCTATGGGCTGTTAGGGGAGAGACTGTGTCTGTACAGTAAGAACCTTTGCTGGCACCTGCCTCCCCCTCCCTCACCCTCCCTTGGCCGTGCCACGCCTCCCATCTTCCTGTGGGAGGACTTTGTTTCGGTCTATAGCTCAAGGTGCTACGTAAGCTTCAGCCATTGGCCCTTTTTGGAGTTTCATGTTTTGTGTGGCCCCCGTGGGCTTGCACGTGAACGCCTTTATATACCTTTTCTCCTGTTCATCTATCTATCGTCAGTTTGTTTTATGGATTCAAACTGTTGAAACTTCGAAAGGTGGAAAGGAAGTTCCTTCCGCCCCTACAACAGAATGAAGTGGTGGGGCGTTTGAGGAGGCGATTAAGTCATGAGGCCGTGGCCCTCGCGAATGGGACTCGTGCCCTTTATAAAAGAGCCCCAAGGGAGCACTTGCTGCCCTTTTGCCACACGAGGACGCACAAGGAGGTGCCATCCGTGAAGCAGAGAGGAGCTCTCAGAAGACACTGAATCTGCTGCCTTGATCTTGGCCTTCCACTGGGTGACATTTTCTCACACTTCTAGAGGCTGGAAGTCCCAGATGAAGGTACTGGCCCATTCGGAAGGGGCTCTGGCAAGGGGCATGCAAAGGGCCACCTTCTCCCTGTGCCCCCACATGGCCTTTCCTCAGTTCAGGTGGCAGGGAGGGCCCTTTCCTCCTCCTCAGATAAGAAGATCGATTCCATTGGATCCAGCCCCACCCTTACGACCTCATTCGACCCTAATTACCTCCCCAGAGCGCCATCTCTAAATACAGCCCCGCTGAGGCTCAGGGCTTCAACATGGGAATTTGGGAGAGAACACAATTCAGTCCCAAACCCTCCCTGCGGCTCAGGGTCCTCTCATTTAACACTGGGAAGACTCTTTTCCCAGCATGTGGGCCCTAAGGAGTGTCGAGGGAGAAAGAGAAGGCACAGCCAGGTCTGTCCAGGCAGGCACCCTCATCTTCAAGGTGTGCTGGATACTATTTGGACCTCCAGGGCCACCATATGCCCATGTCCTGGAGAACATCCATGCAATCTTCTCTCTCTCTCTCTCTCTCTCTCTCTCTCACACACACACACACACACACACAGGCCTCAGTTAACCTCTCAATCCTCACCCTGGCGCTTCCCAGAGAGGGAAATGTTGGCCTCACCGACGGCTCAGGCTCTCGTAGCACTCAGTGAGTTCCACCAGCTTCTCTTCCAGCTTCCGAGCCTTGGCCCTCAGCTCCTCTGCAAGCTCTGCCGTTGCTCCCTCCTGCAGCTGCTTCCAGTCCCTCAAGACAGCGGCCAAGTCCAGGCCGAGGCCGACAACGGCCACTGCACCTCCCATCATGCGAGCGTTTTTTGTCATGGCCAGTGTTGTGCCCCCAAAGGCCTTTTGCACCTGCCTGCTCTTTCGGGCTGAGATGCGGCCAGTGGTCATCAGGCTCTTGGCAGCTTTGGCCAAGCGGGTGTGGTCTTTGGCTTTCTGAAAGGCACGGAGGCTCTTCTTCATGTCGCTGACAGTGCGGCCAACACTGTAGACGATCCTGCCGGCTGCTAAGGTATAGGGTTCTTCCTCGACCTCATCCTCATCGTCCTCTGTGTCATGGGTGGCCCCTAGGTTGCTGGCCTGAGCTTGGGCTTTCTTCTTGTGAGAGCGTTCCAACAGGCTGCTCACAGTGCTGGTGACTGCAGCTGCTATCCCCACACCTTGACCGGCAGTGGAGAGCAGCAGACTCCCTCCTGCTGTCACCGGAGCCAAGGCTAACCCCAGGATGGACGCAACTCCAGACACGACAGCAACGGAGTTGACCACCAGGTTGGTCTTGGTGAATGTTTTGTGTCTTTCGTCGATACGCTCTGCAAGGGCACGGAGCTCTTCAATGTTCACTTCTAGATCTTGTTTCAATGTGGGAAACTCTCTCAAAAATATTTTTTCTTCAGCTGACAGATGATCTTCTGGCTCCTCATCTTCACTTGAAGGAAAGTCCTCCTCTTTGTCCCTGTGAACGAGTGAAATAAAGATTTTTCTTGACTTCCCAGATGGGAAAGCCCAACTCTTCATCAGGGCCCTGTGGCTTCTGGATGTTCTTTCCACTCCCGACTGTGAACCCCCCACCCCCTGAGTCTCCCTGAAAAGCCCCCTGAGAAGTCCCAGAGCCTCAGTGAGTGATTCGACCTTTGCTGAATGCTACTGGTTCCCTGAAGAAAAGCAACACTGAGGGCGGCCTCTGGAGGGACAGACGGAGTAACCTGGGCCTCGGCCAAAGAGCTGGGGAAGGCAGAGTAGCTCTGAGGGAGGGTATCAGCCTTGTTCAGAGAGACGTGGAGGAGGGGCAGTGGGGAACCGCTAAGATCCTACTCAAGACAAGAAACTTGGGACCAGTGGAGGGAGAGAGCCAGGGAAAGTAGGAGAAAGAGGAGCCCAGGTTATGGGCGGGGGAGGAGAGCTCTATGTAGGTTCAGGTGAGTCAGAGGGAGGCAGGGCCACTTTGCCTAAGATGTCCTCCACATCGATGACCTTGAATTCGGCTACTCTGGGTGTGCCTTTGCTTCTTTCAGGAGTTGCACATTCAAAAATTCAGAATAAATTATTATTAATGTTGGAAACATTCTCCTTGCTCTTGGCCAGTTCTATGTGGCCCCTCCAGCAGGCAGGATTGGACCCTCATAGAAGTTTGGGACAAAGAGGCCCAGGGCCCTTTCCTCCAACATCGTGCAGGACAAAGGGTGCAGGGATCTTTGCCTGGTTGACTTCGGCCTTCACGGGAGAACAGTGTCAGGTGAACGCAAAGCCCACAGCTTGGGGTGCGTTCTCCTGCCTGGGGTGTGTTCTCCTGCCTGGGGCCTTTTGCGCATGTCCTTCAGGGCCCTCTGAGCCAGCCAGGAGGCCCGGTAACCACACAGATGCCCTGGCCCGGAGGGAACGGCAGAGCCTGCAGGAGCCCTGCGGAGGACCTGAGCTGCCTCCTTTACCCTTCGGGGGAGGGGCCTGAAACCCACGGAGCCGGGGGCTCTTCCGGAGGAACGTGCGAGGTGAACATGGCGCCCTGGACGGGTCACAGCGTGGAGGCTCACCCTCATCTGTCAGTGTCGGGACTTCCTCGCCGCGGTGCACGGGAATATGTTTGCCTTCCAAATAATCTCTCTCTGCACACACTCACAGTTCCTCCACGGAAAAGATTCGAAACCAAATATACCACCGAGGAAACCCTTTAGTGTTAGTGAATTAATAAATTTAGGCCCAATGAATAAGCAGATGTAAATCAGTTAACGGAACAGAAGGTCACCAGGGGCACGTCGTGGTGGGGAAGGGCGGGATGAAGGCGAGGGGAGGAACCCCAGACGTTACAGATGCCGCAGTCTAGCCCACCCTGATCTGTGTTTCCACACTGCATGTTGGATAAAAAGAAACAGCAAATACTTACAGAGCTGCAAAGACCAACAACGCCGCTGTGCATTAACTATCAAGTTTTGTTTCCAATGTGATTGGAGGCTAGCGGAAGCTTGGCTTCCTGTGTTTCTTGGTTAAACCAAACGTCGCCCAGGTGGACCTGCCTCAGCACATCCTATATCGGGCAGGGTGTCTCCAGCGTCAGGTAAGAGTGCAGTCCAGTTCCATGAGATACCACACACACAGTTCACCTAACTCACCCTGGACATATCTGCCGCTTGCCCACACTGTGCTGGGGACTGGTGGTACTACATCTGCTGATCAATGGATAATTTGGCTTAAATTCATTAATCTGTTAACACTAAAGGGCTTCCTTGGTGGTTTATGAACCAAAAAAACTGAGTTTTTGCCTTCATGGGACTCACAGAGGTGGCCTCAGGGTGGGGTGACTTCTGCCCTTAGAGTTCTGTTGCCTGGTGCTGTGCCCCTCAATCTTGACTCACTCTCCAAAATATTTACGTTAGCTCCATGGAGTTTTTTTTTCCCTAGGAGACCATATTTCCACATGCATATTGGAGGCTAGCGGGAAGACAGGGCCCACTTCCCCGCTGATGCCGGCAGAGCGTGCTTATTCCTGGTCGCGAGGGTGCCGCAGCAGCTCAGCAGAGCTCCCCTTTCCCCAGGGACCAGGCTCCTCCCGTTACCTTTGCAAACCATCGCCGGCCTCACGTTCTTACCCTCCCAGAAAGGCCCGCAGTGTGGACCTCATACATACCATGTGTAGTCTGACTCCAAATCCATGTCTCCACGGGCCGAATGATTTTCTGGTTGGGAATGTGGAAAACAAGGTTAGTGCACATACCATGAAACCTTATGAAATTCAAGCATCGAGGGATTTTAGATTATGTGGAATCAAAGTAATGATGAAATGCTTTTGGTGTGCTAAATCCGTGCAAACTATTATTTTTAAATTCTATATTGCGGTGAAGCTTACATACAATTAAGTACACGCAACGAAGTACTCAGTTCAATAAGTTTTGACATCTATGTTGGAGGGTAGCAGAATATGCCCCCTCAAAATGTGCCACTTTGGCATAAGGATTATCTTGAGCTGAAGGCAACTGAGAAGAAATAGATACGAAGAAAGCTCTCTGCCCTCCCCCCTTTGTCTAAAAGCAGGACACAGAATTACAAAGATAAAAGTGTCTTTCCTTTCCTCTCTGCCAGAAAGGACAAAGTCTATGACCAAAGACGACTTGTCCACCATCCTAGAGACAGCAGGGATGTGTCTGTACTAACCAGCCTCTTTCACCACGAGTTTCCCATTGTTTCTTCCGGCTGACCCTAGCCGGCCATTAGCTTTGTCTGCCCACAACTGGTCGGCCCTAGACACTCAGGGTCCTTTTCCCTTGTCTTGTCATGTCTCTAAAATTGTATTATTCTCTGTTGAAGGTGTTATATAAACAGGGACTTCTAAGCCACCTCTTTGAGAGTTATTGATTGGCTGGGATTCTCCCAGGTTTACATGAGATATGCATGTTAGTAAACTTCTGTTTGTTTTTCTCTTGTTAATCTGCGTCGGGTTACAGAGTCCCAGCTGAGAACTCAAAAGACTAGAAGGAAAATTATTTCTTCCCTCCCTTACAATAAACACCCAAGTGACCACCAGCCAAGTCTATTTCTCAAATTGCAAGAGAGGAGGCAGGGAGGCCAGGTGGGAAGCGACTGCAGTAGTTGGAGCAAGAGGTGAGCGCAGCCTGGCCCAGGTTGGTAGGAGTGACGAGAGGGGCTGGATTTGCAGGAACTCACGGGCTTCCCCAGTGGATGTGGGAGGTGAGAGAGTAGAGTCAAGGGAGACTTCACGTTTTGCAGCGTGAACATCTGTTGCAATGAAGACTCCATTTACTGAGAAGGGAAGGGTTGGAGGGGTTTTCGGCGGGATGTGTGTGTCGTGGGGTGTAAGGGAGTTCAGAGGTTTCAGATACCCCTTGGACATCCAGGTGAGGTTGAGTAGCCAGTGGGTATCTGAGTCTTGTTCTGGCTGGGAGATCAAATATAGGATCCACAAGTATAGAAAGCAGTCAAAGTCTTGACTGGGTGGAGAACTAGGGAAAGAGGAATAATAGGGCAAATGTGGTCCACGTGTTAGCAGAGGAGACTGGGAGCCGGGGCTGACGTGGGATGCAGGGGCTGGCAGAGTGGGTGCAGGTGTTAAAGTCTAACTAAGGTGGGGAGATAACCGCAGACAAGAAGTGGCTTCAACTGGCTTGTCAGTTACCTAAGACACCTTACAGGTGGCTAATTACAATATTATTTGCATTGTGGTTTTAAATTTTCTCCGCCCTTTGAAATCACCATGACAGTTCTGAAACAACTATATAAAATATGAAAATGGGAGGAAACCAATTCTGGGAATTACTGTCCAAATTCTTAATAAAAGCCACCCCTTTAGCTTTGAATATTCCTCCCCTCAACTTACAAAACTTCAAAAAACCAAAAACCACACCTTCTTAGGGGGAGGGGGGCCGAGGGGGAGGAGAGAGAGAATTTTCACTTTTGCTTTCAATAAAAGCTGCTTCCTCTGGCAAGGGGAAAATGAGACCTGATGAGTCATACCACACTCATTTATTTATTTATTTATTTTTGAGACAATCTCACTCTGTTGCCCGGGCTAGGGTGCCGTGGCATCAGCCTAGCTCACTGCAACCTCAAATTCCTGGGCTCAAGCAATCCTCCTGCCTCAGCCTCCCGAGTAACTGGGACTATAGGCATGTGCCACCATGCCCGGCTTTTTTTTTTTTTTAACTATATGTTTTTAGTTGTCCAGCTAATTTTTTTCTATTTTTAGTAGAGACGGGGTCTTGCTTTTGCTCAGGCTGGTCTCGAACTCCTGAGCTCAAAGGATCCACCTGCCTCAGCCTCCCAGAGTGCTAGGATTACAGGCGTGAGCCACCGCGCCAGGCCTCACATTCTTAATCATGTTTTCAGGTCCCCGTGAGGGAAAGATTCCTACCTGGTTTAACACTAAGGCCAGGTGCGTGATGCCTGTAATCCTAGCACTCTGGGAAGCCAAGGCGGGAGGATCGCTTGAGCTCAGGAGTTCAAGACCAGCCTGAGCAAGAGCGAAACCCCATCTCTACTGAAAAAAAAAAAAAAAAAAAACGGAAAAATTAGCTGGGTGTGGTGGCGGGCACTTGTAGTCCCAGCTACTCTGGAGGCTGAGGCAGGAGGTTCGCTGGAGCCCAGGAGTTTGAAGTTACAGCAAGCTCTGATGACGCCACCGCACTGTAGGTAGGGTGACAGTGAGACTCTGTCACAAAAACAAACAAACAAACACACTAAGAAGTTGACCCTCAGATCAGCCAAGCTCACAAAGTGAGGGGCTGGCTGGGATTTGAATGCCGGCCGCCCTGACGACAGCTGTTTTCCCTGAACCAGGTGCTTGGGCACCTTGACCTTAAATTAAAGGACCGCAGCAACTCCCTGCCTGCCGCCCCCCCCCCCCACTTCTGTCCACGGAGCTCTCACGAGTGGCTTGTGGTCCTGTGCCTCTGTCCTCACCTCTCTAGGGGCCTCTGGTCCGGCAGGCGGCTGTGAGCGTCTGGGCTGCAGAAGGAGAAATGGAAGAGGGGAGGAGATGTCCCAGGCTCTGGGAGCGGCTTCTGCAGAGGGATTGATTGTGAAACTGGTTTGGGATTAATTGCTGCAAGCACAGAAAAGCAACGCCCACAGCAACCGAGCCTCTTCCAGGAAATCATGGCCTGGTAGAGAAACTGCTTTCAGTTTCCTTGGGTCCTTAAGTGTGGAATGTCCCATTTGCTTAAGTGCTAAATTTAGCAGTTGATATCTCTGACATTTTGCTTTGACATTTTTTTTTTTATTGTGAAGGTACATCCTCATTCTTTCTTTTTTTTTTCTGAGACAGAGTCTTACTCTATTGCCCCGGGCTAGAGTGCCGTGGCGTCAGCCTAGCTCACAGCAACCTCAAACTCCTGGGTTCAAGCGATCCTCCTGCCTCAGCCTCCCGAGTAGCTGGGACTACAGGCATGCACCACCATGCCCGGGTAATTTTTTCTATATATTTTTTTTAGTTGGCCAATTAATTTGTTTCTATTTTTAGTAGAGACGGGGGTCTTGCTCTTGCTCAGGCTGGTTTCGAACTCCTGACCTTGAGCGATCCACCCACCTCGGCCTCCCAGAGTGCTGGGATTACAGGCGTGAGCCATCGTACCCGGCCTATCCTCATTCTTTCAAATGCACATTTTGGCTTGTGATTATCTTTCAGAAATCTTTTCAGAGCAATTTTTGTGAAACCATGGATAAGTAAAAAATTCATGTTATTTTCGAACATGAGTTGTATCATGGAACCAATGCAGCGCAGACAGCTCGAAATATCAACAAAGTGTTTGAGCAGGATGTGGCTAATGAATGCACAGTATGTTGATGGTTTGAGAAGTTCTGTTCTGGTGATTTTAATCTTAAAAATGAGCCATGTGGGTGACCTGACACCCACATGGTGAGCTGAAAGCTGTAGTGGAAGTGAATCCATCTTAACCTACGTGTGAATTAGCAGCAAGGTTTGGTGTTACTATTCCAACAATATTGGACCATTTGAAACAAATCAGCAAGGTAAAGAAGCTGGATAGATGGGTTCCACGTGAATTAAATGAGCATCAGGAGAGAAATCGTCTCAGAGCTTGCCTTTCTTTGCTGTCATGGCATAAAGGTGAACCATTTCTATACCGTATTGTTACATGTGATGAAAAATGGACTCTTTTTGACAGTTGCAAGCGTTCGGCACAATGGCTGGATAAAGATGAAGTGCCTAAACACAGTCCAAAACCAAATATTCGTCAAAAAAGCTAATGGTGTGTATTTGGTGGTCCAGCTCTGGTATTATCCAATACAGCTTCGTGAAACCTGGTCAGTCGATTATAGCGGATGTCTCCTGCAACCAGTTGGATGAAATGATGAAGATGCTTGTGATTAACCAGCCAAGATTGGTCGATAGAGACAGGCCAATCCTCTTGCAAGACAACACTTGACCACATGTCACACAAACAATGCTGCTCAGACTACAGCAGCTGGATTTGGAAACTCTCTGTCATCCACCGTATTCACCAGACCTTGCACCCACTGACTACCACTTCTTCCAGGCTTCAGACCACTTCTTGCAAGGAAAAATATTCAATTCTCAACAAGCTGTGGAAAACGCCTTTCACGATTTCATTGTCACTGGCTCTCCAGGCTTCCTCGCTGCTGGCATAAACAAGCTACCATTAAGAGGGCAAAACTGTGTCGATACTTTAGGCGCACACTTTGATTAATTGTACTGCTTCTTGTTTGAGATAACAAACTACACTTTTGATTAGAAATCAGACATTTCATATTTAATGACCTAATACTTTTCTTTTTGTGTCTTTAGATGCACAGTGAGGTGGGAGGGCAGAGTCTAAGTCAGAAGTCCAGAGTGTCCCATCTCTCTTTCCTGGCTGTGTCGTGTGACGGGTGGGGACTGTCCTGCAAGGCCTCTGAAGTCAAGCCGACCACTCAGTGCTGCATCACAGTGATCAGGCCGCTCCAGTGCCCTTGGCCTCGATTCCTCATCTGTTAAATGGGTGTTATAACAGCTCCTGTGGCTGAAGCAAGCGATGCAGCGCCCGGCGTGGAGTGGATTAGCGACAGCTGTGATGATTGTTGTGACACCACCGTCCTCCACAGCATCTTACGTGATCCTTGTAACAACCCGATGAGGTGCATGGCATTAAAGGGCTAATAACTCCTATCGGTCATTCTGATTTTATTTACTCTGAAATGCAGAATCCTCTGGAAGCAGAAATTTTTGATGTAATTAATTGATTTAGTGGCAAAACCTGACCTACCTGATCTGGCGTGAATTTACTATGGCTTTTGTGTTTGACTTTTAATTTGACTATTTAATAGCCATTTAATTTGACTATTCATAGATTCACTGCAGAGATTAACACGATTGACTAAGGAGGGCTATTCGGGGGGATGTTACAAAATATTTAAGACCCACACTGTATTACCTTTCTAGAAATCAAAAAATTGGGAACTCTGACATGTATCTGGCCCCAAGGATTTGAGATACAAGATTGTGATACTCAATCTCCCATTTCGCAGAAGAGGAAGCAAAGGCCCAGAGAAGCTAAGTGCGTAGTGTGGGGCCACACAGCTGAGAAGGGGCAGAGCAGGGCTAGGCTGTCTGTGGGAATGAGCGCAGGGTGGTTATAGGCTGAGATTTGTGGGTCTCTCCCGCATTTGGGTGCAAACGCGGATCAGGGACCGTCTGGTTTGTTCATATTTATATGCCCAGAAGTCTCTACTCTCCACCCCTAACTGAGGCCACATGGGGACTGTTGCTTTGCAGAAGGCATGGTCCACCCAGCCAGTCCTGATTCTGCAGGGGCTGGGGGCTGACTGATGTCCCCTAGGAAGGAAAGCCAGAGTGCAGGGGGCCACTGAGCTGGGTCTCGTAGAGGCCTTTCCAGAGCAGGCACCCCAGACTCCATGACCTGACCCCAGCCTCTCACACTTGGAGAACACTCTGAACAGAGACTGTCCCTGAGGAGGAGGTGGCTGACCGGGGCAGCCTGCTGTTTTCCCTGGCAACAGACCCAGATTGCTGCTCAGTCCAGGGAGCCTCGGGGACCAGGCTGGTCCCTGGACTGGGGGAATGTTTACCAGCATGGCTCTTGTGCTCCAAGAGCCGCTGCGTAGGAAAACTGCTCTGTAGCCAAATGCAGAAGCGCTGCTTGTGTTAGGAGTAAACACCTGCCCTATAGCTCCATCGAGCAAAGCCTGATGCGGCTCCATTTCTAGAACTTACCTCACCTTCCTTTCCCAGCCCTGCAGAAAAGACACAAACTTGCCTCAAGCTTCCCCCCATCTCTTGCAATGTAAAACACACTCTTTTGGGATAAAGTCAGTGTGGGGGTGAATGTTTAGGTGAATTTAACTTCAAATTTTCTATCAGAGCTTTTTCTCTCCCCTTGAAAGTTTGCCTCACCCAGAGGTGGCATCTGGGTGCAGTGCTGGCCCTCTGGGGTTCCGCTGGCCTGCATAGAGGTATCCTTGGTCCCCCTCCTGCCAGGCAGGCATCACTGGCTCCTGAACGCCAGGGTTCAAGTCCGCCCTGGCGCCTCTCTCTGGCCTGGCGCCACCTGGGCTCTTGAGGAGCTACAGACACCCTGTTTTTCAGCCACGACCCACACCCACCCTGGGCGCAGGCTGTCTACCCAGCTAAGGCGTCACCGCGCCCCAGCCCAGTGGCCCGTCTCTCCCCTGCCTTGCTCAGGCCTGGGAAGAGGACAGGAGACAGGGAGCAAGGGGATGTCTTAGCCCCCTCCCTGCCTAAGCACCGCATGGGGCTTTTCCACTGTCCTGGAAGGGAAGTGGAAGTTGGAGAAATTTCTACTGTTAAAAAACAAACAAATGTTTTAACTCTTATAACCCAAATGAGTATGGTAGAAGCGGTAATTAGTTTAAGCCATCTGATTGCTGGGAATCGGACCCCTGTCCCTCCATCCCTCACCCCCACTCCCCTGCCGTGGCTGCAATCACTGTTGCTCAACAATCACGCGGCTAAGGGTCAGACTCCTCAGGGACTGCCCGGAGTTGTGATTTTATTCAGTTACTTTGAACACAAGCAAAGACATGGATTTGGTTAGTTTAAGCTTAAGAATTTTGGGGGGCCAGGCGAGGTGGCTCACGCCTGTAATCCTAGCACTCTGGGAGGCTGAAGTGGGAGGATCGCTTGAGCTCAGGAGTTCGAGACCAGCCTGAACAACAGCGAGCTTCATCTCTACCAAAAATAGAAAAATTAGCTGAGCGTGGTGGCGCGTGCCTGTAGTCCCAGCTACTTGGGAGGCTCAGGCAAGAGGATCACTTGAGCCCAGGAGTCTGAGGTTGCTGTGAGCTAGGCTGATGCCACGACACTCTAGCCCAGGGCAACAGAGTGAGACTCTGTCTCAAAAAAAATGGTAAAGATGGTAAATTTTATGTTACGTATATTTCATCACATTGACTCCCTGCCCTCCCATATCCCATAGAACATGCTACTCTTTGCCCCCAGGGGTCCCTGTTGGCACACAGATGATCCCTGCCTCTCCCAGAGGTGCTGCCAAGCCCTGATGGCACATGGAAGACAACAACACTGGTGACCCGGTACTCTGACCCCAGCGCAGTTGACAGCATGAACGTCAACATTCCTAAATTCTGCAGGCCCGCTCACAGCAGGTACAGGTCATGATGATCCCAAACCACGGCTCCTGTGTCCACAGGCCCAGAGGGTCCTGTGATCCTTCAGCAGCTCCCCTGGCAGACACCTGGCACAGGCAGTGACTGTCATGAGGGATGAGGAAAGGGCCTTGAAGAACATTCTGACCCTGAAATTCTTGGATTCCGGGAATGTCCTCCCTTTTCCCTGGCTGCAGCATGTCAGGACTGTTTCAGCAAACACTGTCTAGAGAGGGCAATTTGCCAAATGTAGCAAAAGTTCCATCCCTGCCTGCTTTGCCTTGCCTGGAAGCAATTCCAGCACCTTGGGAGCCCAGGCCAGAGAGCGGAGCAGGGCAGCCGTGGTTACAAGGGGAGAGAGGAGAACTGAACTTGACCCCAGGACTGCAGACCCTTGCTGCTCGTCCTACGGCAACTCCTAACCCTCACCTACTTCCACCTTGTCTACCTCCCGGGGGTTCTCGTAAGGATCGAATGAGTTACCCTGACAGTGGCAAAGGTTGATGCACATGCCAGGTACACTTCCTCAAGTCTGTGAAAGACACAGGACTTGTCTTTCACGTGAGATTTGAAAGACATTCCCTCCTCCTTCTCCTACCCTGCAGATGTTTGTCACCCTGGGTTGGAGTGGTGGGAACCTCCACGTGCAAAATGTTCCATGTGGAGCCCTGTACTGGGAATATTTCACACACGGTTTCATTTCATCCACATGCTCCTTCTATGAGGCAGGAAGAACAAGCCCGATTTATAGCTGCCAAGACTGACACTCGTGGGTCTAAAGAGCTGACCCAGGTCGCAGTGTCGGACGCGGCCAGGGTGGGGTTAGGACGCACATCTGTCTGAGTGCGGTTCTCTTTCCTCTGAAGCGCTTTACAGAAGCCCACACCTCTGTTCTGCGGCTGGATGATAAAAGAGTTTGCAAACTGTGCTCCCTGGGGTAGCCTGGCCAGGTGTGGGGTGGAGGCGGGCAGGTGAAGGGCACAGAAAGTTGAGTTTAGTTCATATTTTAGTTAGCAGGTTGCAAGTGACCAAACCATCTTGGGCTGGCACAGGCAGAAACAAGGATTTATTGGGAGACTGTTGATCTTGCTCAGTTGTTTTTTACGCTGCAAAGCACAATTCAGTGCCTCACAAAGTCAGCTTCCTGGGTCTCAAGCAGTAACAAAAGGAAATGAAATGGGATAGAGTGGAAATACTGAGTGTATCCTACTAGGATATCATAATAAGGATGTAAGTATTGTTTCATGGAGATTATGTACATACAATCAGAACACACGCATGTTTATGTGTGTGTGTATGTTTTGGGTTGTAACTGATAGAATGTTTGAGAACTACTGATCTGCTCGCGGAATCAAAGGAAAATCTACAGGGTTCCAGGTCCAGGGACCAGGAGCCCCATCTTAGTTCTCCTCACCGTCTCTGCACCGGCCTCATTCTGTTCTACTGCACGTGGGCTTTTTCCTTAACAGAGAGAACAGAGCCCCAAGCCTATTCCAGTCCGTGTCCTTCCAGTTCCTGGATTGTACATGCAAGAGTGTTTCCCCTCCAGATCCAGTAAGAAAATTCCCTGGGAAGCTCTCTC
The DNA here is from genome assembly GCA_963574885.1 of Lepilemur ruficaudatus. Classification (NCBI taxonomy): domain Eukaryota; kingdom Metazoa; phylum Chordata; class Mammalia; order Primates; family Lepilemuridae; genus Lepilemur; species Lepilemur ruficaudatus. The sequence continues at coordinate 86,686 of CAUYRT010034549.1, read as the reverse complement.
TGTGCTAACCTGTGTCCCATGTCCCGCTGGTCTCTGCAGCTGGGGGCACGTGGTTCTCTGACTCCCCAGCTCGGTTACATTGCCTGTCTCATAGCAAAGGCAGCGTACTGTTTCTGGAGGTTTCCATGAGGTTGGAAGGAGGGAAAAATACAGGGAGTGCTATTCTGGACAAGTCACCTGATGGATGGCCTCTGCGAGGGTCAGGTGTGAAAGAGCTGGCCGCTGCTGATTTGGTCCAGGTACCTCTGGACAGTGCTTTGTGAAGTGGCACGTTCCCCAGCGGCTGGTCCTCCCAGGTGGAGGGTCACTGGGTGCTCTGGGTGCCTGGGCTGAGCAGCCCACTCTGCTCCAATGGAAGGATCCATTTCAGGATGTTCTCTAGCCTTCCTGGGCTTGGGCTCAGGACACCCTGGGGCTACTTTCTCGCATCCCTCACAGAGAATTGGTCCCTTTGGCAACTGCCCTCCCTGGTATCAGGATTTCCTCTCTGCTGGGGCAGGGAGGGTAGTCTTGGCTCCCAGAGGCTTTGCTTATGTATGCAGGAGACTGCCGGGGTGGCCAAGGGTGAAAGTCCACAGGCCACCTGAGCCCCACCTAGCTCTGCCCCTTCTGGCCGTGCCATTTCCCGTCTTTTCTTTCTTTCTCTTTCTCTTTCTTTCTTTCTCGTGAAAGTAAATAAGCTTTTTACTTCTTTATAGCCTAATCTTTGTGTGAGAATTCTTTCTCATTCCGTGTCATGAGTACCTACTGAGTTCCTCCCCCTTACACTAGGGACTTTTTCTTGGCTGTGATTCTATGATCTTAGAATCTCCCACTCTGTGATTCTCACTCAGATTCTATGCTTCCAAGAGTTTTTCACATCTTTGACTGTTGCTTTGGATCCAAGCCTTGTTCTCTCCCCAGCCTGATGGATTTGTATTTTCAGACTGCCCCCTGTACCCCAAGCAGACTGTCCACAGAAAATATACTTTGGTGTCTCCCTCACCGTCATGTTGGGCCCCTGCCTGTCTAAGGGACTTAGCTTCTAGGTGACAAGTTTGAGTTCTCCCATCTCTCTACCTATTGCTAGGTGACACCAGAGCAAGGCCAACATCTTTTTCATCTTTTCTCCTTGGCAATTAGCACAATGAATCTTTGTTGGCCCAAAGGGACTTAAATGCCACAGCTCACAGTACATGCTATTCAAATCTAACGAAATGGAGAAATTGCATACACCAGAATCCCACAGGACAGGGTGGGCCAGGCCACTAGACTGGCCTGTCTTCCATGAGCAAAGCAGGCAGGGCAGACCCCTGCCCCAGTCCTTTGGGGAAGCCGATCTGGAGCAGGAGGGGAAGCCTGGAATCTGGTGATGGAGGAGGTGTGGAGACGGGGAGAGGCCAGACAGGCCAGGAAGGACTGGCAGGTGCAGACCTGGCAGAACCGATACCGCAGTGGGGTTTTATTTGGTTGCTGCTGCCCCGTTGCAGTCAGGAAGGTCTCCCCGATGGCCCTGTGGTGCTGCCAGCTCTTTCCGTCTGTGGCCTGGATTCTCTAACACGGCCCTGAAGACGTCCTGGTCAGAATGAGGCTCACGGCAGCCACTGGAGACGGCCACTTCTGGGCTGCAGGGGTGTCCTGCCCCACTGGGCGTTTAAGGCTCTAGATTCTCATTCTTTGAGGTTCTAAGAGTGTTAAAGCTTAGGTTTGAAAATGCCATGGGAAAGAAAGCAAGTATTTGGCTTGACACAGAACTACCCAAATTTGCATCTCTTCCTGTGCTGTGCAGAGCTCAAGGGTTGCTATCTAGGGACCTGGTGAATTTGTGGGGAGGCCAAGAAGTCTTGGGTGAGAGAGAGGCGGGCCCCCCCGACTCCTCCCCTGTCTACGACAGCATCGTGGACCCACGACCAGGTGGATGAGACAGCTGGAGCCCCTGCCGGCAGCTCGTCCCCCCAGTCTGGACTGCCGGCTGTGCTCAGACTGCCCTGGGAGGGGAGCACACGATAGAAGAAGGGGCCTAACAGCACGGCCTGTCCTTGGTGACAGGTGTTACAGGCTGATCTTGGGTTATTTATCAAGCCAAGAAAAAGACCTGTTTTGTTTCACATTCCTGACCAGCACTGAATGTAAATGACGACAACAGACTGGAGATGATTCCTTCCACCTCTTTCTCTTAGAAGTTCTTAAAACCAGAAGTGGCCATTCCCTAAGGTATGGACTGGGATTCTGATGTGCACAGAATGTGCACATTCAGCCCTGGGGCTGAATGCAATTAGTGTGAAGAAGAGAGAACCTTGCAGCAAGGATGAACTCAGGGCTGGGAGTCATATGAATTTGATCACAGCAGACACTTGACTTTATTTGTAGCCCAGGCTCATGGTCAGTGGCAAATAACAGCAGCCATCTCTGCCTGACCTCACTATGTGCTCTGTGATCACGGCTTCATGTGTGTTAGGTTAACGCTTTTGATCGCTCTGTGAAATCAGTTTGCTGGTGTCCTGTGCTGCCAATGAGAGAACACGGAGAAGCAAAAATGAGCCTAAGACCAAACGCCCAGAGAACGGCAGGGCTGGGGCTGCAGCCCAGGCAGGCCGCATTCCGAGTCCAGAATCCAACCACTCTACTCTGCAGCCTCTAAGAGCCGAGGATTTACAGTCAGATTCATCAGTTTAAATCCTATGCATGTTCTCTGGCTCTCCCCAAAGAGAGCAGGAAATGTCTCCCAAGAAGAAAGCAACCCAGAGGGCAGGGAGACCTCTGTCCTACCCCCTCCCCATTGTGCCCCAGGCTACTTCCGGCCTCCGCAGAGACAGGGACAGGAGCAGGGGCTCTGTGGCCAGGTGTGACGTGGCCTATTCACCAGAGCGGGGCCTGCATGCCAGCCACGGCCCCAGGCACGGAGCCGACCAGGAAGGGAAGCTCCCTCCCATGATTGCATTCCGGCCACTCTGGGCCGGAAAGTCAGGCTTCCCCGAGCCCAGACAGTCTCCAGATGGCTTTTCACTGAACACTTTCCCAGAGCGTTTCAACCCAGGGCAGTGCGGGGCTGGGGACGGAGCTCCGGCCCAGCATCAGAAATGCAGCGAGTCCCGTGGCTGCCCCAGCGCACCGTGGGATCCCGAGCAAATCCGCTCTGCTCTGAGCCGACCTTTTCCCATCTGGAGTGCATTGAATGGCAACCCTAAAAAGTTATGTCTGAGCCCTAATCCCCCTTACCTGTGAACGTGACCTCATTTGGAAACAGGGTCTTTGCCGATGTAATTAAGGATCTCAAGGTGAAAACATCCTGGACTTAGGATGGGCTATAAATCCAATGACAGTGTTCTTAAAAGAGACACAGAGATGTAACAGAGGAAGGGCCTAAAGAAAAACAAAAACAGATTTTCTGTCTCTCTGAAACTTCCCCACTCTTTTTGGGAACTGCAGCCTGGCCTGCAATCCCCAAGACAGGTTATGTCCTTGTTAAAAGAGCTAACTCCATCCCAGGCTGGCGGAGGTCACAGGCTTTGTCTTTGGCAGAGCCGGGAGGATTAGAACAGGTAACCACAGTAGCCTGGAACTGAGGGGCTCCCTTTAACAGCTCTGTATTTCTGCTTATGTTTGGATTTTGAGATGAGAAGGTCTACCGTTTTTCCCCCTTTGCCAGCAAAGTAATAAAAAATTCTCTTTCCTGCTCTCCCCAACACTTGTCCTCGTTCTTCTGATTCGGCCATGTGGACTGGTGCCGAGTTTTCGGTAGCACAGACCCGCAGAGGGGCCGGCCATGTGAAGACGGAGGCAGAGACTGGAGGGGTGCAGCTGCGAGGCAGGGCTTCCCTGCATCGCCAGGCACCAAGAGAGAGGCAGGGAACACACACCCCAGAGCGTCCCAAAGGAACCAAGCCTACTGACACTGTGACTTCAGACCTCCCGGCCTCCATACCTGTGAGAAAACACATTTCTCTTGTCCTGAGCCATAAAGTTGTGGTCATTTGTTACGGCAGCTTATGAACCTAATATACCTTTTCTGAGGGTATTGGTTGGGTCAGGAAGTCACCCTGGGGGTTAGAGAGGTAAGTAAGAGAACTGAACTTGGGCCCTACCCTGAGAAGCTCACAGTTGAGTTGAGAAGCCAAACCAGAAACCTCGTTGTGGGAAGCAGGGCAGAGTGTATGCAATACCAGGGAGCTCAAACTCCCCCTCGGGTTAGGGAGCCAGGGTTAAAGTCCCATCTGGGCCAGTATCTTTTGCAGGGGCTGCGCTGGCTTCTGGGCTGCAGGGGTCTCAGCTCAGGGGGTGCCCCCAGTGCAGATCTTCCCAGGTGACAGCAGGCAAAGGGCTTTGCAGGACTCAGAGGAGGCGATGAGGAACCTAGGGGGACCAGCAGCCAGCCACGCCCAGGCCAACTGGGCAGACAGATGACTGCGGCAGGGTCGTCAGAGCCTCACTGTCTTCCCCTGGACGTAGCGATCCTTGCGTTACAGGGCTGTATGAGATGAAGTGAGCCCATGTGCATAAAGCGGTGGCTGCAGTGACCGGCCGAAGCTTTGTTGCTCAAGACATCGCTTTCCTTAGAGGCAGGTGCTCGAATTGCAGGCAAGTTCCAAAGGGGAAGTTAACTTTCTTCCAGAATGTGTGCCAGTGTCTTCAACTCAACACGGGGCTGGGACGCAGGATACAACAGACGCGGGCTTTGGGGTCGGACAAGCCTGGGTTTGAGTCCTGGCTCTGCCCTTCCCTGGGAAAAAAGACTCACCCTCTCCGCACCTTCCTGACCAAACTCACCAACGTGGGACAGCATCGCCATCAGGGTGCTTGGCACACGAGGCACGTAACGATGTTTCTGAATAACACACGAATTAAAGGCAGCTGTGTGAAGCAGAGAGAACTGATAATAAATGTCTTACAGGAATGGGTGCGGACAAGAGGCAGCGGGAGGGAGGAGAGAGATGCTTCTTAGGGGGTGATCGGGGAAGCCAGTTTAGTAGGAAGGTTTTGATTGCAAGAGACAGAAATCCAACTCAGACTACTTCATGCACAAATCGGAATACGTCTCTGCACATGACTGCTGCTGTACCTTGAGTAAGTGAGGCACGCTCCCGCTTCGGGACCCTTGTGCTTGCTGTGCCCTCTGTTGAAATGCTTTCCCCCCACCCAGATATTTCTATCATTCTCTCCTTTTTTTCCCCCTTTGGATCTTTATCAAATAAGTTTACATTAAATTTGAAAGTGCATTTTAAAATTAAATTTAAAAACGTACCCCTCCGCTCCCTGCCCAGCACTAGATCTCTATGCCTACTCTCTGCTTGATTGGTTTATTTTTCTACATAGCATGTGTCATCATGTAACATGCTACTTCTATTATTTATTTTATTTACCGTCTTTCTACCCACGCCCTCTGCCACTAATCGCGCAAACTCCATTAGGCAGGATTTTTCTTGTCTTTTTTTTTTAACTGCTGTCTTTCCACTCTCTAGGACTCACCTTGCACGTAGTGGGTGCGACATTCTGTCAGCTTGAACCAGGACTGAACCAGGACTGCCCAGATATTTCATTAAGTGCTGTCTCTGGGGTGTCTGCCAGGGTGTTTCTGGGCGAGATCAGTGTTAGAATCGGTAACTGAGCAAAGGGAGGGGCCCTCTCCACTACGATGGGCAGGGTCCGTCCCACTGAGGGCCTCAACAGAACAAAAGGTGGAGGGAGGAGGGGAGAGCTGTCTCGCTGCTTGAGCTGGGACACGGGTCTTCTGCCCTCAAGCTGGACCTTATACCACTGTTATCTGACCTTCAGATTCGGACTGAACTTTACCGCTGACTTTCCTGGGTCTCCAGCTTACAAATAGCAGGTCGTGGGACTTCTCAGCCTGTAATAATGTGAACCATTCCTTATCATCAATCAATCAGTCTCTCTCCAGCCCCCTCTTAGTTCTGTTTCTCTGGAGAACCCTAATATAGCAGGCATTCAATAACTATCTGTTGAATGAATAGATGATTTAATTGAGAGGTCCAGGGTACAGTGGCTTTAGGCACAGCTGGATCCAGTGACTCAGAAAAAATAATCAGGGCTCTGTCTTGCTATATCTCTTGGGTGTCCTTGTCTCTGTTTGATTTTGTTCTTTAGGCCCTGGGTCACCTGCAACCCCAAACTCACATTTTCCTTACTTGGCAATGTCCTTCCAGGAAGCCTGGCAGAAAAATCCCAGGGAAGACTCTGATTTGTCTAGCTTGATCACATGCCCATCTCTGAGCCAATCACTGCAGCCAAGAGGCAGGATCCACCACGGGCAGTGAGTTCCCGATAGGAAAGAAAGGGGAGGGTGTTAGAAAGACAGACAAAAACAACAAAGGACAACTGCAGAGGGCTTTCTGGAGGGGTGGTCTTTGTGTCAGGCCTTGGAGGGTGGTTAGGATTTGGCCGGGGTGTCAGAGCTTTCTACAGCTGGATCCTGCCCACCCGTCCAGCCTCCACACCCTGCGCCGTATCATGTGATCCAACCACTCCCTCTTCCCTGGACCCAGTGCAAGTTTTCACTCTGCTGTGCCTCTGCTTATCTTCCCTGTAGCTAATGCTCCCTTCTTCCTCAGCAACTGGGTGATTCTCCACATCCTCAAAGACCTGGGTGTCATACCCTCAGACAGACACGTGCACAATCCCAGGCACATGTTTACACAAGCACACCCAGACACACCTCACACCTCTCTCTCTGTCTCTCTCTCTCCTCTCATCCTGCCCCTCCTTCCTTATAAGCTGGAAAGCAGCACTGCCACCCCCCTAGGCGGCATGTTTATGAGCAGAGTCAGAAGGAAAACCCTGGGCCCCAAATATCTGCCCCATGTTTTGTCTCAGTTTCTGAAATTCAATGTTTGTTCTCACACTATGTGCTGGCCACTGTGTTAGGTTCTTTGGGAAGGATTTTTTTAAAAAAAATTCTATGGCGCCTGATACAGAAGAGGCCCTCAACAGATACTACTGAGTGAGTTAATGAATGAATTACTGAATCATTCAATCAGTAAAGACAATGCTTCCTCCCATGGAGCTGTAACAGGGGCCATTGGCCAGGTGCAGTGGCTCACACCTGTAACCCCAGCAATTTAGAAGGCTGATATAGGAGGATTAGTTGAGGCCAGGAATTCCAGACCAGCCTTGGCAACATAGCAAGACCCCATCTCTACAAAAAGATGAATTAAAAGAAGAAAAATTAGCCGAGCGTGGTGGCGTGCTCCTGTAGTCCCAGCTACTCAGGAGACTTGAGGTAGGAGGATTTCTTGAGCCCAGGAATTCAAAGCTACTGTGAGCTGTGACCGTGCCACTGCACTCCAGCCTGGGCAACACAGTAAGACCCTGTCTTTTAAAAAAAAAAACAAAAAACAAGAGCCGAAAGCAGGAAGAAAGGGAGGAGAGGAGGCCTGCAGGGAGATGGCAATGTGGTGCTGGAGCTCTGTGGGGAGGCCTTCCTGGAGGAGGTGTCACGTGGGAAGGCCCTCAGTGGGTGGGCTTTGCATAGCTGGGGAGGACAGGGCAGATGGGTCCGTATGGCGAAATACCCGAGTGTCAGGGCATCCAGTCTAGGGCAGAATAGGAGCAAAGGGCCCTTCCTTTGGGCTAAATATCCAGCCTGCACTGGGCTTTGTTGAGATAAAATGCTTCAGGTGCGGGGTGGAGAAGGGTGGGTTTCCATGAGTGGCTATTAAGACAGGTCACGGGGGATACTCAAGACAGCTACATTCTGATAGAGGGGCAAGTGGATGGAAAATTCTAGAACACAGGGTGTAGTCCCCCAAGGCACTCCAGCTAAGCCAAAAGTAGACTGGGACCCTAGGCCCTGGGGCAGGGGTCCTAAGTGTTTGCATCCTCACAAGCAGCTCACTTAACAGTTTACAACGCACTTTTCCATCCGTCATCTGCCCACCCTCAGTGGTCGGCAGGTCCTTTGCTCAACAGTGATTATAAAGCCCCTCCTGGTTAAGGCGGCATGAGGACTAAATGAGCCCCTGCATGTAAAGAACTTAAAGCTGTGCCCGGGCCCTGGCAGGCCAGCAGGACACGCTCGGGGGGCAATGCCCTGAGTGGCGGTGGTGATGCTGTTATCATCGGCACAAACTTGGCCTTGAACCAAGCAATGGCAACACAAGATGAACGTGGTAACTGCCCTCACAGGGCTCACAGTCCATCCAGGAGACGGACCTTATTCACTAATTATAGAACTGGCCAAAATTTTAATGATTTCGACTCAGATGTCAAAAGTGTGTTTTCTTAAAAAATGTGATATCTTTATTATCTATAACTGAGACCAACAGCCCACATGTATTGAGTGCTTACTCTGTCCCAGGCACGGGTTTAGGCATTAATATTTTACATTAAATGTCACAACATCCTATGAGACAGATACTGTTTATTACCATTTGGCAGAGGAAGAAAGTGAGGCACAGAAAGGGTAAGTAACTTTCCCAAAGTCACACAGCAAGCAAGCAGTGAAGCCAGGATTCAAATGCAGGTAGTCTGGCTCCAGAATCCACACCCTTGACCACTGTACTACATCACCTTTTGCTTATAAGCACCCCTCACTGCTGTGTGTGTTGGGGGCCAACTGAGACGCACCAGTTCATGGCATCTTAGTCTTTCCTGGTAAGTGCTCAGTATCTCAGTTTCCCCTCTATGACTACCCTACACCTTCTCCTCTCCAAGATGGTGCCAGGCACATGGGAGGAGAGCGTAGGTGGGAAGATGGATGCACCCTTGGATAGGTGGGTGCAGGTCCTGGGGCCGTGCCCAGGTTCTCTGTACACACCTGCTCCCCTGCTTCCTGCTCCGGATGGCTGATCTGCCCGGGGGCCTGGATGCCTGTGTGCTGTCTGCTGGGGTGTGTCTGTCCCCTTGGCCTTTTGTGGCATTGTGCCGCTCAGGTTCACGGCCCTGCCCTTTTGCCTCTGGTTGCTAAGCTCCTGTGCTCTGAGCTCCTCTGTCTCAATCCGCCACCTCCATGGCTTCATTTCCCCTCAGCAGGACACCCAGGAGTTTCCAGACTCTGCATGATACCCACTGTCCACAGGGAACCAGCAGGAAAATCTCAGGCTCCTCTACCGGGACACGCCCGTATCCCTTCTCCCCTCCTTCCCTTAACGATGGAGCCCAAGTTTCAGCTGCACCACAGCCAGGTAGCCAAAGACGGCTTCCCAAACTCCCTTGCGGCTGCTATGACCATGTGACCAAGTTCCAACCAATGGGGTATGAGCCGAGTGTGGGCCCTTCCCTGAGAAGGAAGGGAGTCCCTCCAACCCCCATCCCTCAGCTCCCCTTTCCTAGCTGGAATGTGGATATGCAGGCTGCAGCTGAGCCCGAGACAGGAGGAACCAGGGCCCCCTAGAAGGCTCAAGCCTGGGACTGTTCCACGAGAGAGAAATACGTTTACTTATAATTTATCTTACTGTTGTTTTGCCTTTGTTACAGACCCCCAAACTGTGTCATATCCACCTCTTCCACCGTGTTACTTTAGTGTTTGCACACTGTGGGGCAGGGACTGCTCCGTTTACAGCCTACTCTGTGCTGCTTGGTCGTGGAGTTTGAATTCTGCCAGCCTGTTTCCTCTTCTGTAAAATGGGGCAGTAGGGGGCCCTACCTCCTAGGGCTGCTGTGAGGACTTCATGGGTACACAACCTGGCTGGCACCACCCTTGACAGAGGCTGGCGGTTTTACACAGCGGGGTGCTGAGTGGCCCCAATGTCCTTATTCCCTGCCAAGCCATGCCACCCAACACACAAAGTTTTAAGCTCTGCTGTGAGCTGGATGACCGAATGCAGGGGCCCCGCGGTCTGACTTGCTCCCTCTGTCCCTTCCTCTCTCGTCCCTCATCCCAGGACTGAAGGGCTTTATTTCCCTTCCCCAAGGGTCTGCAGGGGACTTCCCTGGTCCCTTTCCAAGGGTTCATTCACCCTCCTTACTTTCCTGGGGCCATGATGGCGGATGGTGATGAGGGACCATGGCGGGTGGGAAGGGCGGTGCTAGTAAGGCTACTTAAAATACGTTATCTAAAGCTTTTGAATCATTATCCAGCTTGCAAGGACGATTGTGACTAGTGCTGCACAGGCGAATAAGGGGCCAGAGAGCCTCTCATGGGAAGGCCTGGTCCCGCTGGTAGGGAAGGCTGCCCTAAGGAAGAGTTGGCAAGGGCAGGGGGACCACCCCAGGCCACAGTGGTCAGCGGCAGGCCGAGCAGGGAGCTGGGCCAAGCTGCCCAGGTCGGGAGCCTGGGGGGCTGCCCCAGCAGTGCAAAGCGGGGTTCCCAGGGCAGCACAGAGCACCAGCGCCCACACTGAGCTCCCGGCTCTCCAAAACAGGAAGCCCAAAGATCCCCCCAGATGAAACCCTCTGCCACATAAATGAACACAACTGTTTGCTCTGTGGCTTTTCCCTGCTGGGTGGTGGTGACTAATTTTAACTGACCCTGCTGATTCATATGACATGCCCGGGAACCCTCTCCCACCCCACCACAACCACAGCCCCTCCTCCGGGCCTGCTGAAGAGCTGCCAAAATTCTTCCAGTTCAAAGTCATTCCTGATCCGCTCCAAGCCGCATTCCAACCCCATCCATGACCAATCCCCTTGCAAATCTTCTGACCCAGCCAAACTGGTTTTCTTGGGGTTTCCTGAATATTCCACGTGCATTCCTGCTCCCCTAACTTTGCTCTCACCATCTTCCAAGCCTCTACTGCATGCTCAGCTGGCTCCAGTCCCTTCCACCTGTCCCTCTCCCCAGCTGCCAAGCATTTTATCAGTGGCGATACAACACTCACTTGGAAAAGAATGACCAGGACAGCTTTCCCAAACACCACGACCAGCACCTACTATGTGCTATGTGGGATGTGAGGACGTATTATTTACATAAATATTTTATTCCCAACTTTCCTTTCTCATCTTTCTACTAGATTATAAACCACTTTTTTAATCTCAGGCCATGACTGTGGCAGACACAATGCTTTGTGTTCACCAAACCCTGTGTCATTTCCTGCTGGACACAGAGAGCGACACCCATCATTCACACACTTCCGTTCAAGCTAGCGCTGCCCATGGCTGGGACCTGGCTGGTGGAATTCAGGCAGAAACGATGAGCATCACTCAGGCGTAGCCCCTAAAGCCTGTCACATGACCCTCTACACTGTTTCTCTCTCCAGTTGTTCGCCTGCTGGATACAGGGGGATGGGGTCTTTGAAGTCCTTGGGGAGGGAGCCTGGGTCCCTGAATCAGTGGGGAAGAGAGCCTTCTTCTCGACTTGCATTGGCTTGCAAGGTAAATGAGAAATAAACCTATTAAACCACTGTTGAGAACAATAAGACACTGGTTATTTGGGGAGCCGTTACGGCAGCTGGTGTTCTGACCAGCAGGCTAATGGAGCCGTATTTGCATTTCTGCCCTCACCGGAGCCTAGCACACAGGAAGCCCTTAGCATGTCTCCTCACCTCCCACCTGGCTTCCTTCTCCATGTGTAGGCCTGACCCTGTCACCCCTCCTTATAATCTTTCAGGGCTCCCTCTTGTCCTAGGAAGTTCCCCCGCTTCCCCAGGGTCCTTCTTTCCTCGCATCCTCCCAGGGGATCTCTGCCATCTCGGCACAGAGAGTTCCTGCGACTCTGAACCTGCGCCTGATGGGGTAAACCGAGGCTTCTCCAAAATGCCAGACGGACCCAGGATGTTCTGCGGTGGAGCTGTGGGGAGGAAGAGGGAACAAATCCTCTCTCAGCAAAATAAGGTCAGGGCATCAATGCCCAAGAAATAAGTTCAAGGCACGTGAAAGGCAAGAATAGGAGCACCTTCCATGGACCAAATGGGTTTTCAAGAAAGAAACGACTCTCTGCGGCAGCGAGTTGCGTTTGGTTTTAGAGACTACTAGAGAAAACCTAACTTCAGGCCGGCGTGGTGGATGTTCCATTTTTTTCTCTGGCTTCCCCTGCCCACTCCCTGGGGCCTCGCTGGGCGCAGCATGGATCCGTCCTCCCTGGAGGAGCTGTCAGTGGCTAGGGCCGGGTTTGGTTGCTCTAAAGGGAAGGGGGAGGCGGTGGGAAAGGAGGGGAGGCGCGTGGCGAGGGGGCAGGGTCCGTGGCGTAGGATGCTGGGGAGAGAGGCAGGAAGGAGCGGCAGGCGCGGGACTGCGCAGGCGCAGGCGGGCCCCTGCCCTCCCCGGCTCCCCCAAGGAGTGGGGTTTGCTTTCTGGTGTCCCGCCACCCAGAGTGACCACGCCCGCGCCCTCCCCATGCCTCCGCGGGCAGCCTTTAGGGCGGACGGAGCAGAGCCGCCTCCCTCTCCCGGCCAAGGGAGCGTCCTGGATGCTGCCGCCCTCTGGCCGGGAAGGAGCTGGAGACACGTGGCGACCCCTCCCCGACACCCCGGGGCTGGAGGACAGGGCACACCCCGCAGTGCTCAGAAGAGCTGCCCTGGGGACAAAGGTGTGTCCCTGCGACTGCCAGACCGATGCTCCTGGGACACTTCCGAGGCTAGAGGCTACGTGTCCCAGAGGAAACCGGTCTCCAGCCCAGCCCCCTCGCGGCACCCCGCCTTAGTCAATGGCGCCCCCGCCCGCCCGCTCACCAGCCAGAAGCCCAGCCCGGCGGAAGACGCGGCGCTGGAGCCAAACACACCCACAGCCTTCCTTCCCGCTCAGCCTGCAGGGGAGCCCTGGACTTCCGGCTTCTCTTTCTCCCTCTGCCCGCCCCTCCCTCAGCTCTGAACCCCACCTGATCATGGGCCACCAGAGGGCTCTTAAATGTCTGCCTTCCCCGAGCCAATCTGTGGTCTACAAAAAAAAAAAAAAATCAGGACAGGGGTTGTCCCTGGGAGCCGGGTGGGGCCAGGATTGAGGGAGGCTGCAAGGGGCATGCGGGAAGCTTTTGGGGTGATGACAGCGTTCTGTAGCTTCGTACAGGTTGAGTGACACAGGTGTATGCATTGGTCACAACTCAGCAAATGTACACTTAAGACGTGTGCATTTCGTGGGATGTACAGTTTACATCAAAAGAAAAAAATGCAAATATACAACTCTCCTTCCCGACATGCGCTATGAAGTTTTTACAGGGAAGCGGGGCAATGTCTGCAGCTTGAAATGCCACAAACGTAAGGAGGGACGGATGCGTAGAGGGATGGACAGGTATATGACAAAACTAGTTTAGTAAAATGCCAGTGGTAGAATTTAGGTGGTGGGTATGTGGTGTTCACTGTGACATTGTTTCCACTTTGCTGCATGTATGAAAATTTTCATAATAAAATGTTGGGGAGAAATGTCTCTTGCCTCCACACTTGTCCTCTCCATGACATTGGTCACATCTGCAACTAGTGTGGTGTTTCTAGGACAGCAAATTGGACCATGGTCCTTCCCTGTTAGGAACCCTTCTGTGGCTCTCCCTGGGGAAACACCCGAGTTCCTGGGGCTCCCACGGCCACAGAAGTGCAGAAGAGGCCGTCTGTGCTCGGCCCCTGTTTATTTCTCTGGCTACATCTTTTCACTCTCCCCTTTACTTTTTCCACCACAGAAACACCAAAATATTATTTGTACTTCCTACATGTACCGTGCTGTTTTATGCCTCCTATGGGTAGGTATTGGTAATAGAACCCCCAAATTTCATCCAGGGATATGGCCACACAGAAATAAAGACTCCATGTCCCAGCCTCCTTCGCAAGGGAGGTGTGGCCATTGGATGTGCAGTAAGATGTATTAACTGCAACTGTGGAAAGTGTTCTTTAAGATAGGGAGTATAATATTCATCCCTTTCTCCTTCCTGCTGGTGGGAATGAGGACCCGATGGTTGAGCTCAAGCAGCCATCTTGGATCAGGAGGTGGAGGCCATGTGTGTCATCTGGTAAACTGAGGCTGAGTCCCTGACACGGTAGTGTGCTATATCAGCTCTGAATCACCTGCCTCTGGACTTCCATATGAAAGTGAAATTAATACTCTCTTGTTGAAGCCGTGTTATTTTGAGCTTCCTGTCAACCCACAACGAAACCTAGCCCTAATACATCAACTTCCATGTCCTTGAACGTTTTGGTCCTGGTACTTGGAATATCCTTTCCTTAGTTTGCTCCTAACAAACTGCTATTGATTCTTCAAATCTCTGCTCAAATATCAATATGAACATATTACATGTTCATTCATGAAACTAATCGTTCCCTCCTTTGTGATTGCTTTGTACCTTATATAACCGTGAGCAATTATTTAGCACTTACAGTGTACCAGGCACCCCTCTGAGTGCTGTATGTATGCTCCCTCTGTTAATCCTCACGGTGACATTTGAGATGGGTAATTCTTTACAAAAATTCCCATTTTAAAGACAGAAAAGCATTGTCCTTGGAAAGTTATGACACTTTCCCTGAATCACAAAAGTAGTGCATGGCAGGGCTAATGATCAAGTCCAGGCTTTAACCCTATGCTGATCTGCCTCTGTTACTGTGCTTATCCCAAAGTGTTGACATCATCTGTTCACACATCCTTCCCTCTGGAAGCTCAGAGACCCTGGTCTCCCCAGAGCACAGCACAGAGCCTGGCACATACCAGGTGGGCATGAATGTTTGTGGAAATGGACTGCCACTTCTAAGCCCCCAAGTCCTTGTCTTCCCCAGTCCCCCTTGCTCCATGCACCTGCCAAGGGCTTTTGCATACGTGCTGTTTGGCACCTCTGCTTAGGACGCCCTGCAGAACCGCCCTCCCACTTTCATAACCAGCCCAACTGTCCCGTTTACCAGGAGCCCTTCTCCATGCCGGCCGGTCGAGGTGCCGCCTGCTCACCCTCCCATAGCTCTTTGCTCAAATCTCTGCTGCTTTCTGAATCCCACCGGGGTGTCTCCTCCATTGGAGTTTGAGTTCTCTGAGAGCAAGGAGTTATTCATCCTTTAATAATCTGGCAAGCCAGCCCTAGTCTTCTAAGCAAGGCACCTTGAATATAGAGACAGAAAAAGCCCACGTCCTGGCTGGTGGGGTGTCGGATGGATGAACAAAGCGAGACGGAAGGGGCGAGCCCGGTGGAGGCGTTTCTCCTTGTGGCCACTAGATGGCAGCAGGGGCCCCAGTTGTCCGCCGCTGGGGCAAGGTCACGGTAGCCTTTGCCTTCACCTCCGAGAAGCGAAGAGCCTGGACTGACCCAACACAATAAAATAAACATTTAAAGAGCTCATTGATCTGGTCCTTTGCTAGGTGCTGTCAGGAAGGGCACAGTTCCCTGTGCCTCTCCCCAGCTGCTATAAGGGTGAGGGTGAGAGGGAAGGACCTCAAATTAGACCAGTTCTTAGCCATGGAGCGTGGACTCCGAAGCCACCCTACCTGGGTTCCAATCTTGGGCTTGGCACTCCCCAGCTGTGTGTCTTTGGCCAAGATACTTAACCTCTCCGTGCCTCAGTTTCCTCAAGTGCAAAGTGGGGCTTGCAAAAGCGTCTACTGCAAAAAAGGGGCTGCTGGGAGGAGTGGTACCCTTGGCGTGCAGTAAGTGCAGCGTGAGTTTGTGGCTTTTATATTCCTCCCCGAAGCCTGCACTGTGTTAGAGCCCAGAGGGGAAGAGGATACCCCTACTGGGAAGCAGGGAGAATGGGGGGCTTCCCACAAGATGGGCCTTAAGAATGTGAGGGCAGGGGAGGTGGGGTGGTGGAGGTGGGGGTGGGCTCAGTCCAGGCGACACGGAGCCAGTGGGGCTGGAGGAGCCACTCTGAGCATCCAAGGCTGGCGGACAGGGGAGGCAGGCTGGTGTCCCGGGCCACACCTGTTGACTCCAGGATTAGGATGCGGTGTCCTCGCCAGCCTTCCTGCAGTAAACCCCTCTGGGCTTGCCGGGAGAGGAGGAGCCTTGCCATGTAAACTGTATTTTTAGTTCCCTGTGCCTCTCCCCAGCTGCTATAAGACACCTCTCCCCACCCCCAGCCCGGCCGCTTGGCTGGAGGCTCCGCGAGGACAGCTGGGGAGAAGGGGAGCTGTGGTCAGTATGACGGTCACTTAGGGGCTGGAGAAGAGCTGCCGCGGGGGGTGGGCTCGAGGGGCAGTCTGGAAAAAGCTTGGGGGCCCTGCTGCCCCGGCCTGGGCCTTGGGCAGGTCCTGCAAACCCCAGGCCCCAGCCCTGCTCTGAGTCCTGGTCTGGCACTGGCCCAGGAGGGTGGACTCTGCCAGGAAGGTGCAGGCTGAGCTGGGGGTGGGGGCCTGTGGACAGGAAGGAGGCACCACCAAGCTGGCATCCAAAAGCTGCTTCCCAGGAGGAGGAAGGCAGGCAATCAGGCTTGAGAGAACTCCTGGCTTCGAGGAACCAAAGCACTCTCTTTCTTTCCATCTTTGGTCCCCCTTGGTGAAGTCTTAAATTATAATCTCCCAGACTCATCTGGGAGAGTTGTTGGCTGCCGATGGGGTAGCAAATTCCCAGGTCACCTAAACTGGACTTTCTGCCCTCAAAGATAGTGGGGCTCAGTGCTCGGCTGTCTGGAGGCTCAAATCTGTATGGGTGGGTGCTGGAAGCCCCTTGCTAGAGAGTTCTCTGTGTGAACGTGTGACCAGAGGTGAGAGTCACCGGAGACTGGAGATGGTAGAACTCATCCTTCTACACCAGACGGGGGCTCCTGCCTTGCCTTGCCTGGGGAGGGGCTCAGTGAAAGTCCCAGAATGTTTAGTCTGGACAAGAAAAGTCGGCCGGGCGTGGTGGTTCACAACTGTAATCCTAGCACTCTGGGAGGCCAAGGCCGGAGGATCACTCAAGGTCAGGAGTTCGAAACCAGCCTGAGCAAGAGCGAGACCCCGTCTCTACTAAAAATAGAAAGAAATTAATTGGCCAACTAAAAATATATAGAAAAAATTAGCCGGACATGCATGGTGGCACATGCCTGTAGTTCCAGCTACTTGGGAGGCTGAGGCAGGAGGATCGCCTGAGCCCAGGAGTTTAAAGTTGCTGTGAGCTAGGCTGACACCACAGCACTCTAGCCCAGGCAACAGAGTGAGACTCTGTCTCAAAAAAAAAATTTTTTTTAGGTAAACTGCTGCGTCTCTTGTGAGAGAGGCATGGCTGGTCCTCTGCACCCCCAAGGAGCTGGCAGAGGCAGAACAAGGGACTGAGTGTGACAAGAAGGCATCTTTTGGTTCAATATAAAGAAGAGTTGTTAAAGCCTTAGGTAGTGACCTCACTACTCCTAGGAGTATTCAAGCAGATGCCAGATGACCATCTGTAGGGAGAACTACATTTAGTGAGAAATTGGACAATATACCATTGAAGGCCTCTTTTAGCTTCAGATGCTACAGCCCTGTAGTTCTAGACTTCTCTGTTTCTAGCTTTCCATGATTCCAGAATCTAGAACCCATGTTTCTAGCATGGTAAAAGTTGAAGACCTTGGCACTGGAGAATTTTAATTCTGGGGTCTCAAGACCCCAGAATTTGAAGACTTGAGAGTGATTGTACAAGTCTCAGATTTTTGCATTCAAGGGATTCTGTGATAAGACATGGAGAAAGAGGAGGGCAGAGGGCTGACGTGGTAGAGTCCAGTTTTGCCCTTTGGGTATCAAACTAACCCGCCTATGTGTGCGTGTGTGTGCATGTGTGTGTGTGCATGTTGAGTGTGCAAGGCTGCAGAAAGTTTTGCACACAAAGACAGCCTGGCTTTCTTATCACGTTCCCTGCCCCGGCCATAGTGAAGGCTGTCACAGGGATAATAATAGCCCCCAAACAGAGCTGGCGACTGCAGGTAGCCATAGCAACCGTTAGGTAACGGCTGCTCTGTTGTAGAGATGCGTAAGTACAAACAGATGTCGGTGCCTTCCCATTAGCTTAAATGGTAAAACTTAAAAGCTTCATCAACCTCAAAGCTACAGGTTTCCACGAGCACACCCGCTAATGGGAGCGCCTGGCAAGCGGGTGACAGCCTCATATTAAACACTTTAGTGTCGGTAACGAGTTGATGAGATTTTAAATACTCAGGCTATCCCCAGACAACTCAAGAGGCTAGAGATGGGGGAAGAGCTGAGGATTCAGGTAATAGCCCTGCCCTTCCCCCACCCTTGGGGTTGTTCTGAGACCCTCAGGTGGGCACAGGCGGGAGGCCCTTTGAAAGCTGCCTACTGGGCTGGGCACAGTGGCTCACACCTGTAATCCTAGCACTTTGGGAGGCCAAAGTGGGAGGATTGCTTGAGTCCAGGAGTTTGAGACCAGCCTGGGCAACATAGCAAGACCCCATTTCTACAAACAAATTAAAAAATCAGCCAGGCGTGGTGTCGTGCACCTGCAGGCCCAGCTACTCAGGAGGCTGAAGCAGGAGGATCGCTTGAGCCCAGGAGTTTGAGGTTGCAGTGAGCTGTGATTGTGCTCCTGTACTCCAGCCTCAAGGACAGAGCGAAACCGCAGGTTTAAGAAAAAAAGAAGAAAGCTGAGGACTTAATCAGAACCTGGTGCTGTTGATTTGACAGTGGCATTAAGGACGTGCTCCGGCAGCCTTCCCCAGCACACAGGGCAGGTGGCCCAGAGCCAGGCCTGGCACAGCTCGCCACTGCCTCCTTCTTTCTGCCCTCACCTCCCCCACCCCACCCTTGTCCTCTAGCAAGTGAGGCCTGAGCCCAGGGCAGAGCCTCTCAGAGCTGCCTTTCCTCCCGATGCCGGGCCTGCACAGCCCAGGCCCTCAGGACTGGGCTGCTGAATGAATGAAGGAACAAATGAATGAATGAAATCCCCATGGCATTCTTAGCTCCTCCTCTTGCTACTGCATCTTCCACTGACAAGGCTGCGCATGGCATCCTGGGTTAACTTCTGGGGTGGTCATCGGGGAAGGGGCGCCAGGTGTGCAGCCTGGTGCCTCCGACCCTGTGGGTCAATGGGAGTCATCTGACCCAGTAAATAGAACTCGCTGAAAGGAGACACCAGGAGTCATCCAGGGACCCTCATGCTCGGGGTTAGTTCAGCCAAAGGCCTCACGGGCAGCTCACGACCACCCTGGAGTGGTATCTGCTGCAGCTCTGCAGGGATGCGAATGGAGGGCGTTCTGGACCCAAGGTTGCACTGGGCAACTCCAAGTTTGGGGATTCTTTGAATTGGACTCTTTTCCTGGCTACATGTCTTAATAGCTGGCCAATGCTTACCAAACGTCCCCACTCACATTCTGAAGAGGGATCTGATGTGGTCCCAGCACAGGACTGCCTACACCTGTGCTGCAGCAGGGGCCGGGACAGGGCAGTCACCTTTACAGGAGCTGCGTGGGTAGAGCAGTCACTACTGACAGATCCAGACAGACCCAGGACAGCCCAAACACTTGCTGTGCTTCCTGAACCTCGTCTTCCCCCGCTGCAAAGTGGGTGACGCTTGCTAACTCCCGGGGCTGTTGGGAAGGTTAGATGGAATCTTGCCAGGCAAGTACTTTGCAAACTGCAAAGCCCTGTGCAGATGGAAGGAAGGGCCGGTACATGCCTTGATCTCAGCACTAGATAAACTGTACTGTATTTCTAATTCCTCTTACTTATCTCCCCAAGAAGGCTGTGAGTTTCTTGAACACAGGATGTGTGTTGTTTGATTTTGTTGTCCTCAGCATGTAGCGGTGTCCAACACACAGTAGGTACTCTATGACTGTGGGATGATGGATGGGTGGATGAACAGGTGGACAGAGGGAAGGACGGTGGATGATGGATGGGCAGAGAGATAGATGAGTGAATGGATGGATGGGTGGAGGGATGATGGGTGGATGGATGAGTGGATGGATGGATGACAGATGAATGATGGATGGATAGGTGAGTTTATGGATGGATGAGCAGATGGATGGAGGGGTGATGGATGGATGGACAGAGGGAGGGAGGGATGTACGGACGGAAATAATGCCAATCATCCTCCACTGGCCTCCCTTGCGAGACCATCCATCTTTTTACTCAACAAACATTTATTCAGTTCAAACTCGGTGCAGGGCACTGTGTGAGGCCCGAGAGACACCCACATGAATAAAACAGAACGCCTGCCCTCATGAAGAACACAATGCGGTTTTCAGGAGCATGGACGTGGAGGCCTGACTTCCTGGGTTCAAGTCCCAGCTCTGCCATCCAGTGGCTGTGTGCCTGTGGCATGTTTTCCTCACTTGCTCACAGTTAAGTGGGGAGAATGCCAGCATCCATCACATGGGGGCCTTCGGGACATTCAACGCGTTACCAAATGTGAAGAGCCCGGGACGGGGCCTGGCGCCCAGCAAAGCCGCAGTGAGCACCGGCCGCTGTTAATATACTAACGGGGAGGCTGGGTGGCAACGAGGAAATAGGGTGCAGGGAGGTAGGCAACGCGGCCGGAACCGACTCAAATAAACAGAAGGAGGGAGCAACGAACTGTGCCTCGAATGAGAACATGGAGCAAAACATTCCCGAGGGAAATATTTGAGCAGGGTCACAGAGCCCGGGGCTCTCTGAGAGGGGATGGGCTCCCCTGGCTTCCCCTAACCGCACGCACGGAGCCACCCAGGCTCCTTCCCGCTGCTGGCCGGGCGAGGGGCGTCTGGCACAACTACGGGCAGAAGGTGAGCGAGGAGACCAGGGCTGTCCCAGGCCAGCCGGGGGGCCTGGTGCCCAAGCTTAGAAACATGACTGGTCCCTGCGGGGTGGCTGACCACAGGCAGCGTTGGGTTTCAGGCTGCTGGCGCTGGCCTTGGTGATGCCCTTTCCGTCGGCTTAGGAGAGTCGAGACAGCGCCCAGCCTCCGCCCCGCTCTTTCCACGGACACAACCCCCGCGCCCGCCCCCGTGGCCTGAGCTGTCCTACCTCCCCACAATGGCACCTGCCCCAAAATAGCTTCCCATGTGAGGGCTAGAGAAAGAAAAAGATTAGACCCCTCCCTGGATGAGAGAGAGAAAGGGAAGGCGGGTGGGGGAGGAGAGAGCAAGCCATCAGGTGATCCGGGCGAGCATCCGGGAAGGTATAAAACCCGCTTTGGGGCTGGGGCCGGGACACGCAGTCAGCCCGCACTTGCTCTCTGTCTTCCGCAGACGGCGCCATGGGGCTCAGCGACGGGGAATGGCAGCTGGTGCTGAACGTCTGGGGCAAGGTGGAGGCTGACGTCGGGGGCCACGGGCAGGAGGTCCTCATCAGGTAAAAGGAAGAGATCCCACGTCCCTGCCACCCACACCCCAAAGATCAAGTGTGTTCAGCTGCAAGGGGGACAGTTTGACCGGGTAGACTACTTGGCTGTGTTAGTTAAGGTTAAACCCCCCACTTGGTTTTGCTTTGCTTTTAAGTGTCAGGGATTGAACTCAGGGGAAAAGAAGGGACCCATTTCAGGCAGATGTCAGCAACTGGAGGAAGCTTGAGGATCAAACTCTGGCTTCCTGGAGCACACCAGGAGAAATCTTAGAATTATACAAAGTTGCAGTTAACAAGATCTTGTCTAGTCACCTCGCTTACTGGATAAGGACAAAAAGAACCTGAGACGGGAAGGACAGTCCCAGAGTCATAAGCCCATTTAAGTCCCTAAGCGTCCTGGCCTTCAAGGTGAGACAGATCTAGTTCCAGACTTGGCTCTGCCACTGAGCAGCTGTGTGACCTTTGGGAAAGTACTCAACCTCTCTGAGCCTCAATTTCCTCTCCCGTACAATGGAGGGGGGAGTCCTAATACCTACATCACAGAGGAGTAATGGGAGCTAAATAAGATAATATTTGTAAGAAGCCTGGCACAGTTCCTGGCGTACACTGAGTTCTAGAAATGTTGGTAACTGTTGTTGATAAAGCCCATACTGGGGACCTTTCAAAGCATTGCAATCAGAGAACAGAAGATAGAGGCCCGTTAGTGACCTTTGCTGTTGAATATGTCTGGAATCTGAGAGCTCAGAACGATGTGGTCTCCAAGTATATCCTGCCTTCTACTGTAGGGCAGCAGAATAAACCAAAGAAAACAAAATTCTGAGTTTCTCGCATAGAGGACGGCCGTGGTTTGTACGTAGACTCTCATTTGCCATTGCCACCCCGCCCCGGTGACACACTCTCCTCTTCTCCTGGCCCTTCCCTCGTGTCCTGGGCTGCTCCGTCACAAGCCTAACAGGCTGCGAATCAACATTCTGCCCCTGGCAGGACGTGGGTCCTGGGGTTGCCACCGGTGAGTGGGCCGTCCTGGCGCTTTAATTTACAGGTGAATTTCTCCTTGTTTATGGGCCAGAGCGAGTTTTCTCTTCCACGCAGATGTCCCTTCATCTCCCTGGGCTTTGCCCACTTCCAGCTCCACCTGCCCGGGAAGAATGGCCGTCCCGGATGCTCTGCTGTCTGAAGCGTGAACCCTTAGTGGCCTGTGCTAGAAGCACTCGAGGAAGGACAGTCGAGTTTTCTGTTGACGCTAACAGCAATACGGGTGTTCCCTTGTGTCTTTCTTCTCCTGTCCCTGTCAGCTGGCTGCTGGGGCTGCACCAAGCCCTGCTTGGTTGGATGAACATCTTCCCCCAAATTCATACCAACTCCTGAGCCACCGATTTGCTGTGTGACCTTGGACAAATCACTACCCGCCTCTGGGTCTTATTTCTTTACTGGCTGAGTGAAGGGACTTTCTGGTATGGTCTCTGATATCCCTTCCCATTCTCTGCCCTAGGATTCTCTGAGTCCACGATCTTCTCTTGCTTTTGGAGAGGAGGCGGGACAGTCAGATGGAGATGGGAGCCCAGACTTCTCAGAGCAGGGTCTTTCCAAATGATTGGGGGCTGCCAGCCCTAAGGCAGCAACTTGGACGTCTTGAAGGAGACTCAGGGTGTTGCATCACCAGGAGGATTAGAGAACCTGCCAGGGGCGAGGGGCCAGGGGCCAGGAGCCAGGGACAAGACAGGATGCCTGGGGCTGCTGGCCCCTGGAAGGTCCCAGAAGGCCTGATGCCCTGTCACGTCCTTGGCTTTGGGACAAGCAGAGACCACACCAGCTGGTTTGGCCCTCTCAGTGTTTGGGGTCCAGGGAGGATGGCCTCCGGGAGGGGTGGATGATGCTAACTCCTGGGGCTGCAAATGCCCCGTGGGAGCCGGCCTCTTGGTTCTGTTCACAATGCTGGCATGGGCTTTCCTGCTGACCTTGGAAAGGTCATTTCTCCAATCCTCTGACTATAAAAGAGCAAAGGCTGCTAATCCCAGTCTGTTAGTAAAATGTCGAGGCCGTCACTGGAAGTCCATGAACTCAAAGCTCTGGAACGTAGCAGCCGGGAAGTAGCTGGAGATTCCGGCCCCAGGAGTGGGGGCTGCTGGGTGGGCTCTGGAGCTCTGCTTTCCTGCTCCTGCCCAAAGCTCTTCTGTGTTATTGACTTTGGCGTTTTTGTTGGAACAAGGGATTTCAAGGCCATGGAAAGTTTGAACACTACCGTTGGCGGCCACTACTTCTCACATTGCAGGGAGGAAACTTAGCCTGAGTGTCTCCACCAGCCAGTGGCAGCTCAGGCAGAGCCTAAAATTCCTGTTGAGGGTGATATGATGGGGACGCTGATGATGATGATGGTGACAGTGAAGGTGGAGATGAGGAGGAGGAAGACAGCAAACATCTGTACAGTACAAGCTGATTGCCAGGCCCTGTGTTAAGTGTTTCACCTATATTAACTCATTTAAGCCTGACAACAACCTTTCGAGGTAGATTTTATGAGCACCACGTTTAACAGAGAGGCTAAGTAACTTGCCCAAAGACACACAGCTGGTAAGAGCGGGGCTGGAATTCAAACCCAGTCGCTTGCACCCTGCTCCTGACTACTGCACAACACTGCCCCACACTAGGGACGGGGTCCCACGTGCACTCTGGTTCTGTTGTTCTGGTAGAGCCAGAGGGTATCTGTGGGTGTGAGAGTGCTCAGTGTTCCAAGTGGGTGTCTGTTTGGGCCTCAGCTCAGAGAACAGCAGGGAAGTTGGGCTTGTTTCTCTCTGAGTAGCCTGAAGACCTGTCTGATGAACCAGGCAGGCTGACGATAGAATTGAAGATGAAAACGCAGGCAAGTATTTCCGAAATGCTAGAGAAAATGCCCTCTGCCCATTTCTGCAGGGCGAGGGGCTTCTATCTGCCCATCTTTCCGATTGCTATTGTCAGGAAAATCCAGGAGTCCTTCTGTGGCTGCCCTGGGGGCTCCCAGCTGCAGGACCTGGGCCCGCGGGAGGCAGGCAGCTATGTGGTGCCAGGGTGACCTGGGGGGGACAAGGTAGTACGAGTCTCCTGCGTGGTTTAAAGGAAATATGGGCTTTCTCTCTGGCTGCCTGGTGCTGAGAGTGGAGGGTGAGGCAGGGGAAATCATCTAGACCAACCAATTGGATTTACATATGGGTGAACCAAAACCCAGAGAGGTTGAATGACTTCTTCAATATCACACAGCACATTGGTGACAAAGCCAGGGCCAGAACTCACCTTCAGTAATTTCCAGTCCCGTGTTCTTTCCCCTAGACATCTGGGGGAGGGGGTGTCTGAGATCCCCAAATGTCTGAGATCCCCAGGTGCCTTGGGTCTCAGGTCCTTGGCCTTCTTCTGCCCCAGTCTCCTTCCAGCCTCCCGACCTCAGGCCATTGCCAAGTCTTGCATCTGTCAGGCGGGAGTTGAGGGATCATTGTCACCAGATAATAATAGCCAGGAGCTCAGGGATCCTTGGATGGAAGGTGCCAGAGACAAGCTGTCAGTGATGCACAAGGCTTTGGACAGGGCCCCGGGGCGAGGTGGTGATATTGGTCATAGCTCTGGGCACAGCTGCGTTCTGGGGCAGCGTGAGAGATATGCTCCCGGGGGAAGGGGTTGCTCCCAGTGCACACGGTGCGTGCCGCTGTGTGTGTGTCCGTGCGTGCATGCGTGTGCCTAGGGGTGTGCTGGGAGATATTTTACATGTGCCTCCCATCTACGTGTGCATACGTGAGTGTGCACATGCATCCGCCACAGCCCGCATGTGTGTTTGCTTGTGAGTGTCGGTACATTTCTGTGTAAGTATCGCTTTGCACGTAAGTATCTTTGTGTAACATGACAAAGCCCAGAGTCGTCACCGAGAGCGCAGACGTGGAGCCACGCTGCCTGGGCTGAATCCCGGCCGGGGGCTTGGTCTTTCTGCGCCTGCGTTTCCTCTGTAAGCGGCGTCCACCCCACCAGGCTTTGAAGGGAGTTAATACACGTACCACACTTTGAGCGGGCAGTCAGTGCCCCGTGGGTGTGGTCTGTATTATTAGTACCTTCGCTCAGCAAGGCGTGCGTTTGTGTGTGCGCGTGTGTACATGTGCGGGATTGGACTTCCCCTTCCAGATGGGAGATCCGCTGATTGATCGAAGAGCGTGTGAGAACGGCGTCGGGAGTGGAGGTGATAAAATAACTTGTGTGCTTGGAAGGGCGGGCTGGATTTGCTTATCTCGGATCCCGCCTGTCCCCAGACCCTGGGATTCACAGGCATGGCCCTCTGGACAGCGCGAGTGACCCACCCGATCCAGGATCACGCATGTCCTGCCATGAATGTGCAGACGGGGGCCCAAACCCACTGGGCCAGGACGCCGAAACTCTTTCATCTCTTCCTCGTGCCTTGCCCTTCTCTGCCGAGTGGAGAAGCCCTGCGACTCGCAAGCAAGTGGGGAAGGAGGACCCTGCCAGGGAGAGAGCACCCAGAGCTCCGCTCCTCCTCCTACTGACCCTGAGCCTGGAGAAGGCTCACTTTCCTCTCCTGTGAAGTGGGGTAATGACAGTACCTGCCTCCCAGTGTTGCTGTGGCACACACAAAACACTTAAAGGAGTCGTATCCTTGGTAGGTGTTCTGTCCCTGTTAGGTCTTGTCAGTCCAGCGCTCTCACTGCAAAATCGGAAACTGTCTCTGCCCTCGCTATGAGGTCCTCACCAAGCTGGTGACCCTGGAACGGGGAGCTGAAAACAGGAAGGAGAAATGCAAATGCTGCACATAGGTGCAAGTCTTCAACTGCCCAATGATAGGATGGGAAGATACGGCATTGACATGAAGAAGAGCTGGGGGCTTTAGGTGACCACAAGCTGAAGAGCAGAGCATTGAGGAAGGTAGCTCTTAAAAACACATGAGCTCATTCTCAGGCTGTATGAGAATTTCTCAGATATAGAAGAAGAGGAGCTCAGAACCTGATCGTGGGACATCCTCCCCACAGGACGCTGGGATGGACACAGTGGTAATGGGCTGCTTTCTTGTGACCACTCCTGGGCACAGCTGCTCAGGGTGCCAACTGGAGTGCACCCACAGTGGCATTACAGGACCATCGTAGAGCCTGGAAACCACAAAAGAAGAACCTGTGGAGGAACTGAAGCCGTCAGACAGGAGCCCTGGGCAGACAGGGTCACCCCGCCAAACGTTTCGGGCTGTGGCACAAGGGAAAAAGCATGAGTTATGGAACTGTCTGGTTTTGGGTTTGAGTCTGGACTCTGTCATCAAGCACCATGTGACTCTGGGCAAGTCACTCATCTCTGTGGCCTTCCGTTTGCCCACAAGTGAAATGGGGGCTCACTCACACTCCTGTTGTGTGAGCCCGACCCGCTCACAGCAGGAAGACTGGGGGTGGCTATTTGGGGTCCTGGGCAGAAGCTCGCTGAGTGTCTGGCAGGAGTGGCGCTGGTCTGTGGCGGGGCTGGGTCACGTTGCTCCCCCCAGGGAGGGACGGGAGGTGCAGAGTCAGAGCTCAGGCTCAAGATACGCAAGAGGTTTCTGGGCCTGAGAACTGCCCTGGAGCAGAATGGCTCCCACAGGTATAAGTGAGCCTCCCATAGCCAGAGGTATTTAAGCCGCTGAAAGACAATCTGTAGGCAGGGAGCTGCAGAGATGGTCCCCAGAGTGGGCTGGGATTACTCAGACCTGATCTCAGTCTGGCTCCTCTGCGCACCAGCCCTGCAATACTGAGCTAGTGACGTCACCGCATCTGTCAAATGGGAGCAATAGGAATGGCTTCAGAGGGGAAGGCGAGTGCAGAGCCCAGCACAGGGCCTGACACGGGGCCGGTGCTCAGCCAGCTGCGGCGCTCCTGCCCCGGCTACCATGCCTTTCAGCCAGGTCGACTCCCAAACAGCTCAGGAAAAATCAAGGTGAGGGCAGGGAGCAGTGCAGAGATGTCCTTCCTGCAGAGGAAGATGCTGCCAGTGATAATAAAGACAGTAACAGCAAGCATGTCCACAGCACCCGCCCTGCGCCAGGCCCTCTTCTGGCGCTTAGCACATGCTAAGCGTCATTCAGTCCACCAATCGGGGATGGGGGGGACTCAGGGGGATGCAGGGGGATGGATGCCTTCTCCTCATTCCTTGCATGAGGAAGCTGAGGCACAAAGAGGTGAGGTGAGTTGCCCAGGGTCACACAGCTAGAAAGAGGGGGAGCTGGGCTTGAACTCGAGTCTGGCCGCCTCCAGACCTCACTGCGCATTCCCACTCCTGACTCCAGCCCCCTCTGTGCCCACAGGCTCTTTACTGGTCACCCCGAGACTCTGGAGAAGTTCGACAAGTTCAAGCACCTGAAGACAGCAGATGAGATGAAGGCGTCCGAGGACCTGAAGAAGCACGGCACCACCGTGCTCACCGCCCTGGGTGGCATCCTCAAGAAGAAGGGGCAGCACGAGGCGGAGCTTAAGCCCCTGGCCCAGTCACACGCCACCAAGCACAAGATCCCCATCAAGTACCTGGAGGTAGGACCAGAGCGGGCAGGCGGGAGGATGGAGGGAGAGGGGGGGGGACTTCAAGTGGGTGAGATTTGGGCTCGAGTCCCAGCTTGGCCACTAACTTGTGGGTTGTCCTATGTCCCTCCATCTGTATGACCGTAGGAGGAGGAGACGTGGGGGGAGGAGCTCCAAGGGAGCTGGGGACACAGGACTGTGTGGATGGTGTGTCCCCTGAAGGTGGGAACAGCAGGAAGGCTGGGGCAGCAATGAGGATGAGGACATGGTGACAGCCACCAGTTGGGATGGGCCACGGTGAGCATTTGCCTGGGCCACCCCATGAAATTCCCACAGCTACTCCATAAGGTCGGGAATTGCATTCAGTGTCCTCTTTTCCTTTCACATAAAACAAACTCAGAAGTAGGGAGTCCAGAGCTGGTGTGGGGGCCTGAAGTCACCAGGGATGCAGGCTCTTTCTTTCTGTGCTGCCATCCTTAGCACGTGGCGTCCATCCTCAAAGTTGCCTCATGGCCAAGATGGCTGCAAGAGCTCCAGCCACCTGGTCCATATTCCAAACGGGAAGCAGGAGAAAGAGAGGACGGCTCTCTCTTAAGGAGTTTAAGAAGTCCCAGCAATCTCATCCAACAATTTTGTTCACATCTTGTGGGCCATAAGTTAGTTAAAAAGTCACACCTACCCGCCTGGGGAGCCAGGAAATATCTATTACCACCCCAAATACAACTAGTGTGCTGTTACCAAGGAAGAAGGGGAAACGGATATTGCACAGGTGACTAGCAGTCTCTGCCCTTCTCATCCCCATTTTATTGATTTGGACACTGGGAGCTCAGAGAGGTTAAGTAGCTTTCCCAAGGTCACACAGCTAATAAGCCAGGAGGTACAATCAGATCTGTGGTACTACGGAACTCAAAGGTCTTCATCCACTGGGCTATACTATCACCCACCACCACCACCCCTCTTCCACCCCACCCCCCTGCGACCGCACCCCGCAGTCACGCACAAACAGTCCAACCTGCTCGGCATCACCAACATGATGGGCCAGACCTGCCCCAGAAATTCTGCACGTGCTGCAGTCCCTGCCTCCCCGTCTTCTCTTGGCAAATCCTTGCTCTTCCTCCAAGGCCCAGCTGAGAAGCCCCCAGGCCCAGGAGGCAGTCGGCTGACGCCTTCTGACCCCTCCCTGCTCTGGGCACTTCATCTTCATTCCTGTCCTGGCGCTGCCAGGCTGCACTGCAATTTCTCTTTTCACCCAGAGGTCTCCCAGCTGGAACTCGGGCCCCTCAGGGGCAGTGCCTGCTCGCTACCGTTCCTGTGCCTGGTGGCACGTGGCAGGCTCACAGTGCAATTTGAATGACCACAGCTCCTCTCTAGGAGTGGGGAAACTGAGGCTTGGAGAGAGAAAACAATGTAGCCAAGGTAGCACAGCCAGTTAGTGGACTTGAACCCGGGTCTACCGAGAACAAGTTCAACTTAATGCATAAACGCTGCAAAAAATTAAGACAGAGCCCAGGTGTCCATCTTCTTCCTCCTGGTGGACCTTCCCGCTGTGCCCCTCCTAAGACACGCTCCACCTCACCTGCAGGCGGATCGTCTCTCAGGGACTGAGGGGCCGCAGAGGGCAGTGGGTGCTGAGGGTGTTTCATTTCCCATGTGTGCAGCTGCCCCTCCCCGAGTTCTCTAGCTGTGAGCCGCTCTGCCGTGGACTCCAGAAAGGCTGAGCGGGGGACATCTGATGGGCTCATCTAGGCCCCCATTTTGCAGGTGAAGTCACACAGGGGCGAGGGCAGAGGTGGCCCCAGAACTTAGGTCTCCCAAGTTCTCTAAGGGCAGGGCTTGCTCCAGGGTGGCCCCGGGCTCCCACTTTGTTTTGTTGCATTTATGAAATTAAAGAGGAATTTACACATATGTCTAAATCAACGCCCAGAGGTAGGTGTGTGGAGCTGTCCCTGTTTCTGAACAGAAAGGCGGTCACTGGGTGTTGACGCTGTGCTTCTCGAGGGCTGCCTCTGCGCGTCCCTCTCCCCACACCCCACCCCTGTCTTATGGCACCTACTCCCTGGTGCCCCAAGAAAATGAGAAAACCCAGCTGCAGCTCAGCCACTGCCTCTGTTCCCAGCTCTGGTGGGGGACTGTCCAGTCTCCCGGGCACAGGCTCAGCTCTGCTGTCTACTTGCCGCGTGACCTCAGTGTGGCCACTTGGTTGTCTCCTCTGAAATGACACCACTTGGTGCATGGGCCGGAGCTGTGGTTGGGGTCAAATCTCCATTAGCCACGGAGGAAGCACAGTGGCATTTCACACGCGTGGGCCTTTCCATCCGTGAAGCAGCCCCAGGGTACGGGCATGCCCAAGTCCGTGCTCCAGTGACGAGATTGTGGACATCGAAGCCATCGCCGGTGATGAGGCCGGGGGAAGACCTTGTCAGTCCTCGGGAGGCTGTGGGCCTCGTCCTCTTCCTCTACTGATGCTTCTGTGCTTAGCACAGAAAATAGGAGGCTGTACTCCTCAGAATAGGGCCATAAACAAATGAAGTCAGCAAGTGCAAAAATTAAATACCCACAAATGGAAAATAGTTTCTTTCTAGATTTTCTGATTGCAAAATCCTGGATAAAGTAATGGAATCTGAGCATTTCTCTTCTTCTCTGCTGCCCCCATGTTGGTAGTGGCCCAGGCTCTCGCCTGGGTGCCACTGGGTCCATGACCTGAGCAGAGTAGGGGAGGCCGTGGGTAAGAGCGTGAGCTCCGGAGCCAGCCCACCTGAGTTCAATTGCCCCCTCCTGGCTATATGACCTGCACATGGGTTGACTGCCTTGTGCCTCAGTTTTCCCATCTGTAAATCGGGGTGGTAGCAGTACCTATCTCACGGAGGTTGTGGGGACGAAAGGTGTTACTACATGGAGATCACACAGAACCTCACCTGGTGCATAGTAAGTGCTCAATAAAGAGAAGGTGGGACGAGGTCTGACTCCCGCCTGGGTCCACCCAGTGACCAGTGTCCCTCCCCTCCCCCTGCAGTTCATCTCAGACGCCATCGTCCATGTTCTGCACAGCAAGCATCCTGCGGAGTTCGGCGCTGACGCCCAGGCAGCCATGAAGAAGGCCCTGGAGCTGTTCCGGAATGACATCGCTGCCAAGTACAAGGAGCTGGGGTTCCAGGGCTGAGCGCCTGCTGCCCCACCCCGCGCTCCCTGGCCCTGGGACCCAGGGAGGGGGGCTGAGTCTCACATAGCCGTGTAGAGTTTGCTTTTGAGTGTCTGCTTGGTGACGAGAGGTGGGCAGGAGGGGCTGAGGGGCTGGGGGTGGGATGTTCAAGCTGGCTTCGCACACCTGGCAACGGGGCACCCTGCGGAACGTCATCACCCTGGGAACCGGGAGACCGGGGCCCTTTGTCACTGTGGCCTGCACTGTCTGGGTCAGACTTAATTCTCCTTTCCTCTAAATCCCAACTCAATTCCTTCCGACCTCCAAACTGACTTTAACCCCAAATCCAAGCCATTAACTAAGCCCCAGTCATGATCATTCTCTGATGCATCACCCGCCATTGAAAAGGCAGTAGGGTGTCCCTTTGCAATGAGGAGGAGAACCGGGCAGGGCAGGGCAGGACAGCCAGGGAAGCGTTCGTGTATCCGGAACATGCATGTGCCTTCTCAGGTATTGGGGTGACTCACCTGGTTTCAATAAAATACCCTGCAACATCTCAGCCTCTGCCTGGCATTTTTCACTGTCCACCAGCGATTGCTTCGCTGTAAGTGAAGCGCCCGCCAACACACACCCCAGGGAAGAAACGGCAGGAAGGCGACACTGGGAATGTGCGTGCAGAGGGGAGGAGGAGAGGCAGGAGGGTGGGAGGGGCAGGCACAGGGCAGGGCATGGGAACCGAAGGCCTCCATCCTGGGCCTCAGGGAGCACCTAGCCAGGCGGGGAAGCAGGCAGGCCGGCAGACCTTTGCAACACGGGGTGACCGGTGCCAGGTGCACCAGACCGTGGGAGCCCAGAGAAAAGGAGAGAGGACCAGGGAGGAGATTGTGAGTATGGTTATAACAATGGCAGTAACATGGGAAGGTCACCCAGCTCATAAGTGGCAGAGCTGGGACTCAAACTATGGCCTGGGAGGCGGCAGCAGGGACTCCAGCTGGGGAGACAGCGAGGCGGCCAGCCAGCAGCAGGTGCTGACCTCCTGGCCACAGAGGGAGGACAGACACACGGGGAATAACTTACAAACACAGGCTGGGAGACAAGATCCATAGCTGCAAAGGCAGAGTACTCAGGCAGACACCTACGTATTAACAGCAAAACCCAGAATAAAACGTGGGCACGTGACCGCAGCAGTCAGGGAGCAGGCTGGGGCCGAGACCATGGAAAGGGGCCCGGCGAACGGCCTGGCGGGCTGGGCCAGTGGAACGCACCTAAGCCATGAGGGCCTAGAACACCAGCGTGACTCTGGGCGCCATCTCTGGGAAGCCCCAAGTCTTAGGCACTGTAAATCTCCAGTGGCTTCTAGGACAAGTGACCTTGTGCCTCCAGCCCTTGAGTGTCTTGGGGGCCCAGCCCCCCGCCCTGATGAACTTGACCTCACTCCTCTAAACCTCAGGCTATGTCAAGGTCACGACTGCTGAGCAGGGCAGAGCTCGTCCCAAATCCTAACACACGCGGCTGCTGCAGTGCCGGCCAACAGCGTCAACGGGGCACCGCCCTCCCTTCCTCGCCAGGCTTGGGGAATTTTTATGCTCTGTACAGAGGTGGGAGAGACGGGGAGGGGCGTTCAAGGTGAGGGGGGCCTTTTGATCTTGGAGCCTGGAGGAAAATGCCACACACTTACATCGTAATTCAACCGAGCACTCAGGCAGTGGGAACTGCTGTCTAGGCTGCGGTGTGCAGGATTTAACGCTGAATAAGCCGGTGCCTGCCCGCAAGCAGCTGACACTAGTCAGGGAGAGAGGCGTGCTCTGATAATTAAATCAGGGCTTCAGAGGAGCCTCAGCTGCGTGCATTCATTTAGCATTCATTCAACAAACATTTGTCAAGCACAGCAGGTTAAAAAAGAATCTCAGTGTATCCTTTGAATGCCCACAAAATGCAACTTATTTTTTTTTCCTTCTATAACTCAGCTGAATTCTGTTTTGAATCCTCATCGTGCCTGGGGGGCGGATTGCCTGATCTCAGTTTATTTGAGGTTTTTCCCTAGTTCCAACCTGGCTTTCAGCTAATTCCAAGGGGCGTGTGTGTGCTGAGTGTGTGAGTGGGGAGGTGGCAAGCTGGTTGTTGCTGTCAACTGTCTCCAGTGGTGTCCTCAGGGCTGCTACACCCCACTTGGTCCTCAGTGTTTGTTCCGCATCAAACCCTCTGCAAAGGACATTCTATGGCTGCCCAAGGCCATTTTTGTGTGGGGCCACTTTTACCCTGGGACACCCTTGCCCCATGAGGGTTCTACCTGGCATGTGAGGCACAGATTTCCTTTGTGTACAGACCCTACAGGCCTGTCTGAGCTTTTGCCACCTCCTCCAGGACTTGGTGGAGCTTATGCAGGGCTGCCCTGTACGGATGCATGGGTGGTGCGCTCCACATAAATGCCTGGCCAAAGGAGCTCATAAGGGCTGTACCCAGTCTGTGCCCCAGTTGCCATGCTCTGCACCCAGAGGGGATACCTTTTCCTAATCTACACAAGGCAAGAGCCAGCGGTGGCCCCGAGAAGGAAAGAACCTCTTTCTCAGAGAACCACCACCATCTGCAATCTTATTTTTCCTTTCAATTCCCTTCCTTCTGACAGTTTCAGAAAATGATTTCCCACCCTGGGAAGCAAGGAAGCCTCAATGATTTCTCCAAATCTTTCATCTTTTCTGTATATTCGTTCTGGTTCTCTTGGGGCCTGAGCTCTTGAATCTGCAAATCCAGGCAAGAGATTCGGGGTTTTTTTTCCTTAGCTGTCATGTCTGTCCCTGGGGGCTTGGGCACAGGAACACCTCCTGTCTGAAGAAGAGGTAAAGACGAAAGGAAGAAAGACAATCCTGGGGAAATGCAGGCTAATATTTTTAAATATCACACTGCCTTGGCATTTGTGCTGCATTAATTTAACAAATATTTACTGAGCAAATACTATGTGCCGGGCCCCAGATGGGGACACAGCTGTGAATAAGGCAGACAGGGTCTCTGCCCTCAGGAAGCCTCTGGGGTGTGGGAACAGAGAGGAAAGAAGCCCATGCTAGGCCTCGGGGACACTGGGGGATTTTGATAAGCAGAGAAGAGGGAAGAGAGTTGCAGGTGCAGGGATTGCGTAAGGAGAGGCTTCCAAAATTAATTCGCTCAGTGGCACATTGATGCATTCATTGACCATATATTTGCTGAGGCCTACGATGTGCCAGGCACCGGGTTGGGCTCTGGGGGGGTCTGGGGGTGCAGACAGGCCCAGGTCCTGCCTCAGGAGACCTACCAGGCACGGGCTCTGGAGTGTGAGCAAGATGAGGCCGAATCCCGAGGAGCTGGGTGTGCGAATGACAGTGGGAAGCAGGCCCGTGGGGCCAGCCACGGTGGCCTCAAGTGACAAGGGGCCAGGCGGTGTGTTGACAGGGTGCGCCACAGAAACTAAACCTAGAGAGAGAGAGAGAGACTTTCTCTTCAAATGCTGCCTCATCTCCTCTGCAATCCCCGCACGGTGTTTTTTGGATGGATTCACGCTACCCTCCACCACTCTTACGTATCTCCCAGCTCTTTGCTATCCGGGTAAGGATTTCCCTTATTTTCTTGCTTGCTCAGTTATACATTTAAGTTTTCCAAACCGGTTTTTTCAAATGATCATGGTACTAGGAGTGGAGGGCATTGCATGCCATCTAGGCTGCGGTACTTCCAGAAATGGAAGTCTTGATGGCAGTTTATAATTATGAATTTCTTTGCTTTTTTACCTGTTTTATTTTTGGTTTCTCTGTTTTTGTTTCTCCCATTAGACAGAGAGGGCAGGGGGTCCTCTCTGTTCGCCGGTCATCACAGCCCAATGTTGCGCCCGTCACAGAAGCTCATCTAGCGGTGGCCAAGCTCATGGTACACGGCACTGTGCATACGAACAGAAAAGCGCAAACTGTACAGCATTTTAACAATTAAATGATGCAGGACGTACTAGTGGGGCCCTGGTTCTAAACACCTGGTTCCCGAGAGTGAGCTCCGTGTGTGTGTGTGTGTGTGTGTGTGTCTGTGTGGGTCCACGTGTGTGTGCCTGTGGCGACGCGGGGCGTGTGGGTTGGAGTGTGTGCGTCTGCGCATGCGCACGTCTGTCTCCTCCTGTGCCATCGGGTCTGGCTGGGTGATGGTGTCCAATTGTGTGGCCAAACACCAGTCTGGATGTCGCTGTGCAGGTGTTTTTCAGGTGTGACTAACATGTCAATCAGGAGACTTGGAGTGAACAGATTCTCTCCATAATGAGGGTGGGCCTCGTCCAATCAGTTGAAGGCCTTAGTGGAAAGACCAAGTTTCCCTGGGAAGAGGCAATTCTGCCTCCAGACTCCAGATTGCAACATCAACTCTTCCCCGGGTCCCCGCCCTCCGGCCTGTCCTGCAGATTTCGGACCTCTCAGTCCCCACAATTGCATAATGAGTCTTTCCTGTGTTCCTATATGCACCCTATTGGTGCTGTTTCCCTGGAGAACCCGGACATCTATGATCATCATCCCTGTTTCACAGATGACAAAAAATTAGGACAGAGAGAGTTTAAGTAACTTCTAGAATCTGTACTTTTTTTCTAATAGGCAGGTTTTGCTCTGTCGCCCAGGCTGGAGTGCGGTGGTGCGATCATTGCTAAGTGTAACCTCAAACTCCTGGAGAGGTCAGAGGTGTCCTGCCCGCGTCCTGCCCTCCGCCCTGCAGGCACCCTGACGCAGAGCTGATGACTCGCTGATCCGCCAGCGAAGCCAAGTGACCAAATCCCCGATAAGCACCTGCAGGCGAGCAGCTCCAGCCTTGGGTGACTTTCCAAAGGCCACCAGAGCCCTGGCTTCTCACCTCTCACCTTACATGGCAGTGTCAACGAGGGGCCACGGCACATTGCGGGCTCTGCTCAGCAGAGGCGAAGTGCTCCAGGGGACCTGAAATCACGGCCGTGTAGCTGACATGCTTATCTACTTTTCAATGGCAGCTTCTCTCCAAATATTATAAAAGAAATTCCACCTAACCAGGTACTCAACACACTCACCAAATACCTAGGAAACACTTACTGTTCTGATTTCTATCACTGCATGATAAATCACTCCAAAATGTGATGGTTTGAAACACATCAGTTCTCTATTTTATTATCGCCTGCCACGGCTCCAGAAGCTGGCCGGGTTCGGCATGGGAGTTTTCACCCACGGTCACTCGCAGGGCGCGATCACGCCGGCGTGTGGCTGCGGGCAGGAATCCTCAACACAGCGCAGGGTCCAGCCCTGGGCCACGTTGCAGTTCTGCCCACATCACTGCCCGCAGAAGGTCTTCTAGTGGCTCCTCACGGCTCACAGGATAGAAATTCCACAAGGTGGCCTGACCACTCCCCTGCTTCTCCATTCTCCCTGCAGGGCCCGTGCCCTGGACCTGCCGTTCCTGGGGTAGCCTGTGGCCTGCACACTGCACCCCTCTGCCTGCTCCCGGCCTTTGCGGCTCCTGTGCACTCTGCAATCTCCCTTTGGGGACCGTTCCCTCCCCGCTGCCCATCCAGCCTGGGACGGGCCACTCTCCCTGGCACATCCCCCCACTCCCCGCTGACAGTGCCCACCACATGGCACTATATGTGGCCACTCTGCTTCCTCATGACATGGGACTGGGCTCCAAGAGCAAGTGACCAGGAGAAAGAGCCAAGCAGACACAGTGTCACCGTCTTTGTGATCTGGACTTGGAAGCCACGCAGGGCCACTGGCGCCACACTCTGTTCTTTACGAGCGAGTCACTGTGGGCAGCCCACAGTCCAGGGAGGAGGACTGGGCTCCGCTGCTGGTGGGAGGACACCAGAGAATGCGCGGATGTGCTGTGAGGCCACCGCGCTGACTCTCTGCCGGATGCTGGCCTTGCCGTGCAGCGGGGACACAGACGCCAGGGCTCAGGGTCTTCCCTCTGCCGCTCCAGACCTGTCCCCACCGGCCCTCCCTGTGCTCCGCCTGGATGGTGGCCCAGTGGACGGCACCCATGGGCCCCCTGGCCTTGGGCTTCCGTGGAGAAGTGTTGGAGGAGGGAGTTTGGGAAGAACGGAGCTGGGGCAGCCACACCCTGGACCCCTGCCCTGCCTGGTGGCTGCAGGTCAGCTGCACCCTCTAGGGAAGCCCACGCTCCCCTCTGGCAGCCCCCGCATGGCTCTCTGCCTTGGCCTTTGGAGGTGGCAGTTTTCCCCTCTGTGGCTGGCCCAAGGACTCATGCATCCTGCCACACTTCTGTGCATTGTCCTTGTTGCTGGGACCTGACTGATACAACATGCAGAGATATGGTACAGCGTGGTGGGCGCTGTCAGGGAGGGATTGGCCACCTTGAGCCGAAGAGCGAGGGTCGAGTATTAAAGTATTATCCAAATCTGAAGAAGGACCTGTCAACCCGACCCACTCCTAAGTTGCCTCAGTGTCACAGGGGCTGAACGTCAGAGTCTGGGGAGCCCTTGGGGGTCACTTAACTCAGATTTGTTTTTACAGATGAGGAAACTGAGGCTCAGAGAAGATGAACCTTGGTCAGGTCGCCACGGCGAGAAGAGGCCTGCAGGCAAGGGTCCCTCCTTCCAGAAGGCTCTGCTGTCTCTGCTGCTCTATCTGCTCCATCTTGTCCTCTGTCCTCACTGGTCGGCGTTTCCCCCCTCCCCTCCCCCCATGGGTACATGTTGGTCCTCACACTGTTGGTCTTGGCTTCTTGCCTCACTCCCTCTGTCCCTCCCTCTCTTCCCATCTCCAATCCCATAAATTTTCTGAGATTTTGTAAACAGCTTAAAATAAAGAGAAAAAAATTTATAAGCCCAGAGTAGGGATGAGGACAGGTTGTAGATCACTGGGGTGCAGTGAGGCCCGGCCTTAGAGCAGCTGTGCCCTGCACCCCTCAACTCGGGAGGGGGGGATGGAGGGAGGGAGGGAGGAAGGGAGGGAGGAAAGGCACCGAGGAAAAAGGCAGTGAGCAGAGAGAACGACTTGTAGGACATGCAGAGAGACAGGCAGAGACAGCTCCGGCTCCCCCAACACAGAGCCGTGGGGAAGGAGGCCGTGACCGTGGCGTGCAGGGGAAGGCCGACCTCGGCCGCAGGCCTTGGGAGGCTGGCGAGGCGGACAGCCCAGCTCAGGCCGGGCTGGATGACCTCGGGGCTCCCTCGCACCTGCCCAGGCTCTGATTCCAAGACCAACAGAGTGACTGTCCAGAGCCCGGATAAAAATAGCACGGGGCAGGGGCTGGCCACCCGGCCTTGGCCCGCCCAGGGCCCTGGAGAGACAGTCCGGCACCTCCACCACGCAAAGCAGTGAACCTCAGCCCAGAGCAGGCTCCCGAGCAGGTGGGCAGCAGAGCCGCAGCTGAATCCCGGGCCTCTGGCTCCCTGCCGGCACCCACACACCAGGGACCTCTCTGTGGGCCTGCGGGGCTCCATTCCAGCCTCCCCACACCAGCCCACAGCAGCCCCACTTACCTGCCAGTCTCCACACCACCCTGTGAGCTCTGGAGGCAGCTGGGCTGGGGTTGCGTCTGCCCCGTGATGCACTTACCTGTAATAATAACGACAGTGGCAGCTCACAGCGTGCTCCAGCACTTTCTAAGCTCTGTACACACATTAACTTGTCTTCACACCAGCCCTAGGAAGCAGGAGCTATCAGCACACCCATTTTACAGATGAGGAGAATGAGGCCCAGAGAGGTTAACTGACTTGCCCAAAGTCACAGAGCTCAGAGTTTGGTGGAGCTGGTATCAGAGCCAAGCTGTCTGGCTCTAAACGAATTAATGGCTGCAAAAATGAGCAAAGTTTGGTGCTCCAGCGTAGCAAAGAGCTGTGCTGTCATTGACTCCTGCACCACCAAAGGTCACAGAGTCCTCCACCCCGCCCCCCCTGCCCCTGGACCTGGCAGGCTGGGCCCACACCACACCCTCAGAATCCCATTTCCAAGGGACCATGGTGCCAGGAATAGGTCCACCCATTCCCAGCTGAGTGACCTTGGGGAGTCACGACTCAGTTTCCTCACCATCAAAGGCGGAAACTTCACCTGTGTGTCCAGGGGCTCAGTAAGTCGATGGGGGAGGGGGGTGGATCAAATTGGGGGTCCAGAGCAGACAGCAGCCTGAAAGAGCATATCCCAAGTTTGTTTCTTTGGGTCAAGATATGGAAATCATTTTAAAAATATGAAAAGCGTTTCAAGGGGGCCTGAGGTTCTCATGTTTACCCAAAGGAGGCTTGCCAGGGAGGGGGTGGGACGGGGCCCTTGCCTAAAAGGGCATGAGGACCCTGCGAGGCTGGCAGAGCTGTCCCCGGCCCCCGCAGGTGCTGGAGCCAGTCCTGGCACAGCCGCCCTGTGCTGGTGATGATCACATCCTGGGAGGCAGTTCCAGCCAGAGAGGGACAGGTGGCAGAGGAGGGAGGGGGTGGCAGAGGGGTCAGCGCTCCAGGGCTCAGGCTGAGTCATGCTGGGGGCGTCCGGGAGCAGGAAGGGTGGGCTGTTTCCAGAGGGAGAGGAGGCAGGAGGGGGTTGTCCAGGAGGCATGACTGGGCCAGGGGCGGCAGGGTTGGGGTGGCGCAGGACTCCGCTCCTGAGGGCAAGTTTAGCCCCCGCGCCCCTTCCCCCACAACTGCCCTGCCTGTCCCCATGGCCCTGGGAGTCTGGAGGCTCAATGTCCCCCCTCAGGCCCTCTGTCCCCCAACCCTGGCCCTCGGGACTCACGATCTCCCCCCAGCCTTTCTCCCACCCCAAATCCCTGCCCCCAAGCCCCTAAAGCTGCCAGGCCACCCTGGTCTCCTTGCCTAAGAAGGGTGGCTGGTTCTATGGAGCCAGATATAGTCCAAGTCCCGCCCACAGCTGCTGAGCTGGGTGATTGTGGGCAGTTGCATGACCACCCGGAGCCTCAGTTTCCTCATCTATAAAACAGAGAACACCATCTTACTGCAAAGGCTTATTATTAATATAAGGCTTCAGAAAGAGGTGCCTGCAAAAGACCACATGTCATGTGGTTCCATTTATATGAAATGTCCCTAACATGCAAAGCAATGCAGACAGCAAGCAGGTTAGTGGCTGCCCAGGGCTAGAGGGGTCGGGGGATGGGGGGTGGGGAGTGACTGTAGGGGTGCAGGGTTTCTTTTTGGGGGGATGCAAACGTTCCACAATTGATTGTGGGATGGCTCACAATCTGTGAATGAACTACACCCACTGCAGTGTGCACCTTGAACAAGCGAAGCGTGTGTGTCAGTTACGTCCCCATAAGGCTGATCGGGGAAGGAGCTGCCGCGTGCGTGCTCGAGGCTCAAGCCCCAGCCCTGTGGGCACCGGGCCACCCACCCTGCGAGTGGGCCAGGGCAGGAGTGTGGGTCATTCTCCAGAGGGTGCAGGCTGAGGCTGGGACACTCTCACCCTGGATGTCAGCTGAGGGAACGCTGGAAGGAAGAGGGAAGGGGACCACCAGACCAGGGTGACAAGGGCCAAGACCACAACTCAGCAGCCCCTACAGAGTTGAACTCCTCACTCGCCGCTCTGACTGCAAGGTCCTCTTCCAAAGAAATGGAGATGACCCTCTTCCCGGTCCTGTCAGCCTCAATGAGTTAATTTCTTAGGACACCTTGAACTGGGTTTAGTGCATCTTGAGTGCTTGGAAAATACTACAGTAGTAATTAGCCATTATTACTATTCTCTCGGGGAGAGAGGCCCTGAGCGCCGTCCTGGTTCTGTCCATGCGAAATATCCTCTGCTTGAGTCAGGGTTTGCAAAGCAGCACCCCGCACCCTGCCCACCTTACCACCCACCCCCACGGCAGTCCTGGGCCCTGTGGGGTATCACGGATCCCGGACAGGAGAACCAGCCTTCCTTGGCCATAATGTGTTCATCTGTCAAATGAGGGAATGAAATCAAAAGAAATCTAAGGTCCCCGACGCTCACCCTCTTTCTGAAATTTCTGAAGACCCCCACCTGGCCCCTGGCCTCGCAGCTGCCTTTGGCCCCAGGATTCCCGCCCCCAACCTGCCTGTCTGGGGCCCTGTGGCTTCATTCGCACCACCTGCCTTTTCTAGTCCCCGGGGGGCAGGAGCCCACCTCTCTCCCTTGCCTCCCGCATGCCTGGTGGTGTAGGGTGGGCTCGACTGAGAGTCTAGCTTGACCAGGGCCCTGGCCCAGGTTCACCCTGGGCTGGCTGAGTGACCTTGGGCAAGTCCTGGCTCTGGACCTCAGTTTCCCCCATTGTAAAACAAACCTAATAACCGAGTGTCTCTTTGTCTTCTGGAGGTGGAGAGTGGTGAACCACTGCCCCTAGTGCATCTAGGGGCAGTAAAGGACCTTCAATGGCACTGAGTTCAACCCCAGACCGATGCTTGAGGACCCCTCCCACCCCCAGGCTGTGCTTTGCATACCTCTGAAGTGACGGGGAGCTCACTGCCTCCCCAAGCAACCACTCAGTCCATTTGCTTGACAACAGCACGAAGCCTCAGTTTCTCCACGTGTAGATGGCAGTGATGACACCCGCCTGTGAGGTCACTGGAAAGATCACTACTGTGTAAGCCAAGGATCCTGGCACGCACGAGCGTGTCTCACGCCAGCCTTGCTCGTTCTTGGGGAGTAGGTGCTATCATCATCCCCATTTTTTCAGATGAAATTTTCGGAGACACAGAGAGGCTAAAGAACTTGTCTGAGGTCACACAGTGAGTGTAACGGGTACCTCACACCTCTCACAAGGGCCCTGGCTCTGCAGTCCAGGACCCTCCCCATGACAGTGTGGCCTGAGCCCAACACCCTTTCAGGCTCTACTTCTGTTGTCATTTCCAGCAGCCCTGCACCTGCCATATTGCCTCTGAGGTCCTCCCTGTGCCCAGCCAGCACCCTGGGGTGTCACTTTAGCAGGTCTGCAGAGGACAACAAGGTGACCAGGATCCAGGCCCTCTGACGTCCCTCCCTCCCCCACAGTGACTCGGTTCCACTGAGCATGACTGGGCAGAAGCTGCCCTCCCCTCCTGCCCTGTCCAGCTGGCATCCAGGGGCAGGCAACAGGGCCATGCTCCCAGCAGGAGGA
This sequence comes from Lepilemur ruficaudatus, assembly GCA_963574885.1. Lineage (NCBI taxonomy): Eukaryota > Metazoa > Chordata > Mammalia > Primates > Lepilemuridae > Lepilemur > Lepilemur ruficaudatus. The sequence goes on along the minus strand of CAUYRT010034549.1, from coordinate 45,022 downwards.
CGAGAGGAGCCAGCCCCAGGCTGTGAGCCACGTCAGTCCTGGCCCTGCACAGAATACAGCCCAGGGTCAGCCTCAGAAACCACACAGGGGTCCTTCCTGGCCCCTGGTGAGCTGGTGAGGGGTCTGGGACGAGTCAGGAGCCACCGGGGGGTGCAGGAGCCACGGGGGGGTGCAGTGTAGCCATGAAACCTGCAGCCGCAATCTGCCAGGGTGCAGGCCCCAGTTCAGCCCGTGTGATACTGGGTGAACTCCTTAACCTCACTGTGCCTGTGTCTCCATCCATAAAATGGGCACGGGGTAGCTGCTGTCTCGCAAGGCTGCTGTGATAATTTGCCATGAACTAACACACGCAAAGGGCTCGGCACAGTGGGAGCTGCTGTTATTATCGTCCAGCTCCCATCTCTCCGCCTGTTCATGAATATTTAGGGAGCATTGAACTCAATATTGCTTCATAACAAAGTGCTTCAAAACCTAGTGGCTTCAAACAGACATTTATTCTCTCACGCGGTGTCTGAGGACCAGGGCGTGGGGAGAGGCTTAGCTAGTGGCTCTGGCTCACGGTCTCTCATGAGGCTGTGGGCAGGATGTCAGTCAAGGCCACGGTCATCCAGAGTCTGGACGGGAGCGGGGCTCCCGTGGCTCCGTGTTCATGCGGGCTGCTGGTGGGAGCCCCAGGTCCTGCCACGTGGACTGCGCCACAGGGCGGCTTGAATGTCGTCACAACATGGCAGTGGCTTCTCCCAGGGCAAGTGATCCCAGAGAGCCCGGCGGAAGCTGTATTATCTTTTATGACCCAGCCCCAGAAGTCACACGCTGGCCTTTGCACAATGCCCTGTTGGTGACACAGGTCCCCGGCTCAGTGTGGGAGGGGATTGCACCAGGCTCTCTGGGGACCATCTGGGTGGTAGGCCACACTGTGTTTGCTTTGGGGATGAAACCGTGAAGGAAATCACAATCCTTGCTCTTACAGTCGAGGGTGATGAGTATATTTGTGAATGTGTTTGTGTGTGTGCACATCGGGTACAAAAACCAGCAGAGAAAACTCGAAGAAATAGCTGGAGACACATTCTGTGAAGAAAACAAGCAGGGTGGCATGATGGCATATAACAGAGTGTTCACAGGGGAGGCCTTGTCAAGGAGGAGGCTCTGGGATTTAGGCCCAAGGATAAAAAAAGTGCCCCAGGTCCCAGGGACAGGGGAAGGTGCATTCCAGCAGAGGCAGCATGTGGCAGCCCCTGGAGCCAAGCTGCAGTAGCCTCTGCCTCCCTCTTTGACTTCAGCTCCTCTGTAGCTGGCATACCCAGTTACTAGGGAGGCTGGGGCAGGAGGATCGCTTGGGCCCAGGAGTTGGAGGTTGCAGTGAGCTATGATGACGCCACTGCACTCTAGCCCCAGTGACAGAGCGAGACCCTGTCTCCAAATAAATAAATAAAAATACAAGGGGATAATAACTGTTTCTGCCTCCTGTAGGGTTGGAGAGATTAAGGGAGATAACGTGAGTGAAGTCCTTAGTGCCTGGCCCTATGTGCTCAGAAAGCTGTGTGTCATCGTCATTACTCAGCAGTGGCTACAAAAATGACAAAGACCTGGCCCCAGCTGTAGGTGAGGCTTAGCATTTCCTAGCGGTGATCTCACCGAATTCAAGGCAGTTATCTAGGGTGGGGGCGGGCTCACACGCCAAGCACTAGGAAGCATGGACGGGTGGGAGCACAGCTGGGGGAGGGGAGGGGTAGGGAGGGTGATCTCCCTGAGCCTGTTGAGGACGAGGACAGGCACCTGAAAAAGCTTCCCCTAGGATGACATACAAGCAGTCTGGTGAGCCGAGGCAGGGAGTCGGGAAGTAGAGAACCTTCTAGGCAGGTGGGGGAGGGGGCGGGGGGAGCCACAGGGTCTGCAAGGGCAGCAACCAGCTCGGTGTGGTTCCGGGGAGCTGAAACTCCGGCTCTCTGTGGACACAAGGAAGGAGGGGGGAACAGGCCAGCATGAGGAAGTGGGGGGTCTTGACTGTCACCCTTGGGTGGGCTTTTTTTGTGGGGTGGCGATCAAGGAGCAGTGGAGGGGGTGTAGACAGACAGACCAGTGTTGTAGAAGCTTCCCCATGGCTGCAGGGAGGGGGCGGCAGTGAGGCCAGCCAAGAGATGGGGACGCCTGGCCCAGCAGGTAGGGGAACAGATGTGGGCAGGGAGCCCCAGAGGGGAAAGGGGGAGCCGGGGGTGGGAAGGAGAAGACCTCCCACCCCTGCAGGCTCTGGCCAAGTCCCTCCTCCCTTCCTGGGGGCCATCCTGATGGGTTCCCTCCATCCTCTCCCTGCCCTCAGACAGTGTCCCCCAGCCCTAGGGGAACACGGGATACACACGGGGTCCTGGGGCCTCTCCAGCAGACTGTGTTATAGTCCTTATTATTTCACTTGTGGCTACCAGTTATGGAGTCCCTGCTGTATTCGGGGACCACACACACACACACACACACACACCCCATTTCATGTAAGTCTCACAGGCACCTAGCAAGGTAGGCATGATGCCTCCCATTTACAGATGAGAATCTTGAGGACTGGAGAGGCTCCATAATTTGCCTGAAGTCACACAGCTAGTAAGAGACAGTGAGGATTTCACCAGATTAGCTAATACATGGGAAGTGTTTACAGTAGTGCCTGGCACATAGTAGGCATTCAGTAAATGCTAGCCATGCCATTTTTTTTTTTTTTAATAGAGAAGGGGTTTCATTCTGTTGCCCAGGCTGGAGCGCAGTGGCTTTTCACAGATGCAATCGTAGTTCACTGTAGCCCTGGGCTCCTGGGCTTGGGTGATCCTGCCGCCTCAGCCTCCCGAGGAGCTGGGACTACAGGCGCTTGTCACCACACCCTGCCCTTCCACTGTTTCTGTTGGTATCATCAGCTGGATCTGTCTGGCTGCAGAGCCCACGGCCCTCTGGGGAGCCACGTGGATTTATCTAGTCCAGTCTCGTACTCTGTTATTCGTTCGTCCCCGCTGGGCCGTGAGACCCTGCAGAGCAAGAGCCAGGTCTGCTTGGTCTGTGAGGCCTGAGCACCCCTCATGGGGCAGCACAGAGCACAGGTCAGCGATGGCTTGTTGACTGAATGAATGATATTAATACATTCAGCTTCTTGAAGGCAAGTACTGTATTTATCTCTCAGAATCACGAGATCTTTCCAGCCATGTTTGTCCCTAAGAATTGTGAGATTCCCTGTGGAAGAGCCCTGCTGACCCCTTCAGCCAGGACAGTCTGTGTCCCTTCCCAGCCTCCTCCCTCCCCTCCTCGGGACCTGGCCATAACCCAGCTCCTGCCAGCCATGCCCTCCTCCTGGTCCTAGCCCACTCTCCTGCTCAGGCTCAGGGCAAGACACAGCTCCTGCCGCTCCCTCCAGCCACCTGGGTCTGCCCCCGCCTGGTTGGTGTGTCATTCCCTTCTCTGAGCCTCGGTTTCCTCAGCTGCAAAATGAGGACAACCATTTTGATCACTTTTGGCTCATCTTTCGATTTATCACCAAGACCCAGCTGGGTGGAGGCTGCATCTCTGGGTCCCCAGGCTCCCGGAGGAAGTGGAGTGTCTCTTCAAGGCCACTAGATGGCACCCGCGGGTCACCCGTCTCCCTGCAGGCTGCCCTCGGGAGGAATCTCACCTCTGGGATTATGCCCCCAAGGACATCAGCCACCTTCCTCCTCCCACTGGCAGGAGCCCCTGAAAATTTGCCCGCTGGCAGGGACAGGAGGTACAGGATTAGGGAAGGGTTTGGGGGTCAGACAAATTTGCACTTGGGAGTTCCAAGCCGAGCTGTGCTTGGCAGTGAACTTGCTGAGTGACCCTGGGCATGTCCAAGGACCTCTTAGAGACTTCAGGTTCTTCCTCTGTGAAACAGGATGACGAGTCTTTTCTCCTAGGCACCACGGAAACTGAAGGAGACTGGGCACGGAAAGTGCCCCTTCTGCCTCCTGGCACGGAGCAAGTGTCAATGAGCACTGTCTGTCACCAGTCATTAGTACGACTTTGCAATTTACTATCACACCTCAGAGTCTCCTCTGGGAAGAACCTTAGGCAGGATGCCCAGAGGTCTGGGTCTGCAATCAACTGTTCCTGAACTGTGTGACCTTCGGCAGGTCACTTCCCGTCTCTGGTCCTCCGCTTGGCCCCAGCCAACCTCAAGAGGCTGGAAGTGTCATGGAAAAATAAGGGCTTGGGAATCAGACAGACTTGAGTGTGAACGCCGCCCACTTCTCCTCATTCCAGCTGTGAGACCGTGGGTCTCTCTGGGCATGTATGCTAATTACCTGATTATTGTGACTATTTGTTCTAAATCTGCCTTCCTGGCTATATTGCAAATTCCACGAGGACCAGGCTCATGTCTGTGTGGCATCTACATAAAGTCAGCACTTAGCTCAGTGTCTGGCACAAGGTTCTCAATAAACAGGAGCTATTATATCACCATTGCTGTCACTGCAGACACTCAGCGACAGTAGCAGGCACTGTGTGCAGAGCTGTCCCTACACTATCTCCAATAATCCTCAGGCTTTGTCCCTATTTTATAGACGAGGAAACTGAGGGCCGAGGAGGTTGGGCCCTTGCCCAAGTCACACAGCAGCACAGGGACAGGAACTGGGATTTGGACCTGAGCTCCTCAGCGCGGTGGGCAGATGTAGAAAGCTGAATAATGGCCCTCGGAAGATACACACATCCCGACCCCCAGAACACCGTGAATGTCGCCTCACACGGCAAAGAGAACTTTGCGGGTGTGATGAAGTTAAGAATCTCGAGATAGGGGCATTATCCTGGATTATCCGGGTGGCCCAATGTAATACCAAGGATCCTTCTAGGAGGAGGCAGGAGTGTCAGAGTGGGAATAAGAGGAGACCACGGAAGCGGAAGGAGAAAGAGCATTTGAGGTGAGGGCGAAGGCAGTATCCATGCTGGAAAAGACAGGGAAGCCAGCCCTGCTCACACTTCTAACCCGGCAAGACGGATTTCGGACTTCTGGCCTCCAGAACGGTAAGGTAATAAATGTGCGTTGTTTTGAGCTGCCAAGTTCATAGTAATTTGTTACAGAAGCAGTAGGAAGGTGATACACAAATGCGGTAACATACGAAAGCACCCGGCATACAGTTGAAGCTCACCAGTGCTCTTTCCTTCCCAGCACTAACCCTCTTTCCTCTTCCAGCTACAACAGAATGGCAGAGGGGGAAGGGACCTCCAGGATATTCTAGCTCAACGGTCCCATTTTGCAGACGTGATGCCTGAGGCCAGAGATACGGAGCAACTTGCCCCCATCATGCAGAGGTGAGTGGGGCCTGGAGCATCTCCTGGGCAGGTCCTGGGGCTGCTCGGTCTGTTCTTGTGGCCTTTAGCGCTGGGCAGCCTGGGGGATATCATCGAGTCCAAACCCATTTCCCGAGTGAGGACACAAGCTCAGAGTGGCCCGAGAGATTGGCAACCGCACGCCAAGCTGCCAGGGTGTGTGCAGGCCCAGAGCCCCCGTGAGTCCTCCTGTGCAAAAGGCCCATCCCTCCCCCTCTTGAGCACGGCTCCTCCGTGTTTGTCCCCAGCAGACAGGGGCCAGGGGGTTCTGGGAAAGCCATGTCAGGGGCCAGCCTAGCTGTGGTGGAGGAATGGGGGAGAGCGGTTTCTTAGCAGCCTTCAGCCTGGGAAAACGCTGAGTCCTTCCTGTCCCCACCCACCCTGCCCCTCCCAGGCGGCCCTGACCCCACAGCTGTGAGAAATCCCCTGGAGGCAGTGTCCAGTGGAGCTGGGAGGACAGAGGGCCCAAGAAGGAGGAACTTGATTTCTGATCCCAGCTGTTAGTGGCATTACCCTAGATTATCCTAAACTGAGCCTGGGGCCCCGGGCTTGTCGGAGAGACCAAGGAGTCCCACTGGCTGGCCCAGGCACCTGGAGACACAGCTGGCACCATAACCCCCAGGGACACAGGCAACGTTCTTTACATGAAGCATTCACACCCACTGCCATGCTTGATTCTTACAACAGCCCTGCCAAGGTGAGGCTGCGATTGTCTGTCCCATTTTACAGATGAAGAAACTGAGGCTCAGAGAGATGAAGGGACTTGCCTGGGTCAAGGTCCCATGGTAGCAGTGCTGGGACTCTGCTAACTGCATAAGCTCTCGTGGGATGACCCTGGACCTGTCTCTGGCATGTTCTAGCCCCCACCTTGCTGCGGGACCTTAAGCAAACTCCTTCTCTGAGCCTCCGCTTTCTCATCTGTAAGTGGGCAGATAAGAACAGAGTCTAACTTGTGGGGTTATGTGGAATACATGAGTGAGCTCTGTGCCTGGCGCATGGTAAACACCCCACGATTGCCCACCCGGACATATCACACGGCAGTCACTGGGTAACCGAAAATAATACTGAGCATGCGCCGTGTGTCCGAAACCCAACAGACACAAGTCCCTGGCCTCAGAGCGGATGCTCTGGTTGGGGGAAGACAGCCAATAAACACAGTAGGAAGCACGCTAAAGAATGGGTTAGAAAGCAGTAAGTGCAGGTGGGGGGAAAGGGCGTGCTGGGCTGGGGGCGTGGCCCGTGGGTCCCTGGGGGAGGAGCGTGCCAGGCAGAGGGAAGAGTGAGCGAGGTGGGGGCCTGGTATGACCAAACAGCACCAAAGGCGCCAGTGTGGCCCCAGCTGGGGAGATGTGGGCCTGGGGCCGTGACAGGCGGAGAAACTAGAGAGATGGGGGGAGGGGACGAGCCTGCCTGTCCCTCAGCGAATGGGACATGTTGTTCTTCTGGCCCAGATCCGGGGAGTCCCCAGGGGCAGACTCTGGGATTGCCCTTGCTGAAGGTCTCTCCAGCTGAAGTCCCTTCCCACCGTGTGTGGCAGAAGCTGTGCCGTCTGCTGCCCTGGTGGTGGGACGCAGGGCCCCTCCTGAGGGGGTGCGCGGTGTTGCGTGCCGGTGCGTGTGAGCGTGGGCCCACGGCCCCTGCCGGCCTTGTTCCTGGTCGGCTTGCTCCCTAGGGCTCCCATTCCAAGCGTGGACTTTGGGGTACAATAAGCGACTATTGACTGCCCCCCCTCCAGGGTCACCCTGGGGGAGCAAGCAGGATGTCCATGGCAGTTCTATAGCTGCTGCCGTCAGCCCCTCGGCTTCATTCAAGGGGATGGAATATCCGCCACCCACCCACAGCCTGGCCTTCTGTCCATCCACCTCTCTATCTGCCTGCCCGTTGGTCCAAGCAGTCATCTTCCCACCCACCTACCCAGTGACTCCACCCACAGATCCATCTATCCATCCACTGGGCTGAACAACCACAGACTTTCTGTCCGGTTGCCATGGGTCCATCCTCCTATCCGTCCATCCATCCATCCAATCATCCATCCATCCATCCATCCATCCATTATACACTCTCTCATCCACCTATTGTTTTGCCCCAAAATTTCTCTCTCTGCCTGTTCATTGGTCTATCCATCCATCCATCCATCTCTCCACCCCACTTCCCACTTCTCTTCCAACCAGCTCCTGGCCTGTCTGTTGGTCCATCCCCCCATTCGTGGGACATTTATGGAGGCCTTTCCCGTGTGCTCGGTGCTGCAATAACAGCATCTGTAGTAACAACTTCCCATCACTGGACATTTGTTTCATGCCAAGCACTTAGCCTACATTCTCATTTAACCCTCACGTCAACCTCCCCCTATCTGACAAATGAGGACAAAATGCTAGACAGCTGCAAACCGACAGTTGCCCAAGTGCTTAATTGTGGTAGCCACTTTCCGAGGCAGACACCGTCACCATTGTGCGAATGCAGAACCAGCCGTGCCGTCTGCCTGCAGGCCTAGCACTGAGGAAGGGCAGCCAGGCTTTGACCCCGAGCTGCACACTCCTCCCTCTCACCCCACTGCCTGAGCTGGGCCTGGGCGCCGAGGACCCGGTTTCCAGTCCTGGCTCCTGCCGCCCGGGAGTGACTGTTTATGCTGAGTCAGGCAGGCTTAGGCCTCCGTTTCCTTGTCTGCGGGGTGGGGAGTGGCTTTAGACACGCCAGGGTCCCTGCATCCCATCCTTCTTTCTTCCTGCCTCCTCCTCGTGAAAAGCCGGGAGCATCTCGCAGAGGAGCTGGGCCGGGTGAGCTGTGAGTCTCAGCCACGGCCTGGCCCAGCGTGGACCCACGCGTGGCGCCATTTCACTCACTCACTCAACAGATACCCTTCCCTGAGTGTGCACCGTGTCAGGGCCCGGCCCTGGGGACTCAGGGCCAAGCAGCACACAGCCAGGGGGAGGGGGCAGGAAGGGGAGAGTCACATCTGCCACCAGCCTGCTGTGGGACCTCACCTTTTCCCTAAGTTTTCCCATCTGCACAATGGGCTAGTAATACCCGCCTCAGGGGGCCAAATGAAGTAAATGCGAACACACCCAACACCCCTCCACTCTCCCTTCCCTCCAGGAAGCAACAGGGTTGGACTTGAGTGGAGGCCTCCCAAGGCAGACTGGTGGGTGGCCTCAGGGGCAGGAACCCCCTGGAACCACATGCATGTTGTGTGTGCACATGCAGTCTTCCCCCAGAAGGTCCTTATCTTTCACCAGATCCTCGAGGGGTCCGTGACCTCGTTACTAACGATAATGAAAAGCGTTTACTGAGCGCTGACGCTGAGTCAGTACAGCGCCGGGCTCTCAGCACACCTTGCCTCACCTAACCTCAGTAGACAGCAGACCCAACAGTGGTGGAGCTCACTGTCTGGGGTCCAATCCTGGCCCCATTGCTTCCCAGCTGTGTGACCTTGGGCAGGTTGTCTAACCACTCTGTGCCTCAGTTTCTTCAGACCTAAATAAGGATGACACCAGTATCTGCTTCCTAAGGTTGCTTGGAGGATTAATGACAGGTACAGAGCTTAGTAGCATGCCTGTCCCTGAGTAACGCTCAATGACCCTCTGTCAACGTGGATGAGGAAATGGAGGCTCTGAGAGGTAAAGAGACTTGTCTGGGGTCAAGCAGCCAGGACGGAGCTGGATTCCAATACACTGGAGCCCTTGTACACGCTCAGGGTGTGTCCTCGAGAGGACCCTGACCCGAGGCCCGCCCCGGTTCTGGCATCCAGGCCTCTAGATTTTATTCTTGTCTGATCCAGACAAAGCGAGGGGCTGGCCTGGCTGGTCTGTGACGTTTCCTGCCATTTCTGACCCAGGGGGCTTCTCTGTGGGTGTCCTGGTCGCCCCGGCTGAGCCCCCTCCAGAGAAGCTGGGAGGAGGAGAGAGCCGGGGAGCCAGAGCACGTGCAGCCCCGGGCGTGTGCGCAGCCCTGCCCCTCCCCAGCCGCCCACGGGGTGCAGCTCCCAGGGCTCCCTGCACCGCACCCCCGCAGGCACCGCTCCCTCCGGTGCCATGTGACACCAGGGGGTGGTGTGGGAGGGAGGAGGAGATGAGCTCCGGCTGACTGACAGCTTTCCCTCCAGGGAACGCAGGGAGCCCCTGGGGCTGCAGCCCTCAGAGCTTTGAACAGACTAGAAAACAGAGCTGTGCTCCGCTGGGCCACTTCCCAGCTTAGTGTGCGCTGGGCAAGCACCTCAGTCTCTGGGCCTCAACTTGCTCATCCACAAAACGGGGGCAACAGTCGCTCCTTCATCCATCCTCCGGCCGTGGTGACTGTGACAGTAGAACACGTAGGTGAAAACAGCTAGCCCGGAGCAGACGCTCGATTCCGCCACTTACTTCCCACGCCTGTTCCCCTGTGGAGGCTGAGAGGGTCTCAGGCCTGACATGAGAAGTGGGGTCCTTTGGCATCTTGTCGCAGGGGCAGAAGTTTAGCTGTGGCAATGGCTGGTGACCCGGAGTGGACTGGGGTGTCCTGTGCAGTGAAGAAACCCGGGTTCTTGACATCAGGGCAGCCGCTCAGGACCACTTGCTCTGCAAGCCCTCTGAGCTCGGTGCATGGGATCCTCAGCCCACGCTAGGCCTCCGTCTGCCCTTTCACCAGCGGGGTCCCCGAGACCTCCACCCGCTGCAACATCCTGTGAGCTGAGTGGGATCTCAAAGCCTACAGGGCTGGGGCGTCTATTGCACAAAACCCAGGGCTGGGGAGGGTGGAGTTGGGGGGCCTCGTCCCCACCTGCATGTTTGCTCATTCGATCACTCCTTCAACAAACACCCATCGGATTCCTACTGTGTGCCAGGTTCTGGGTGCTGGGGACGCAGCAGTGAATGAGGCCATGACCCGCTGGAGCTGATGTGCTGGTGGAGCCACCGGACTCCAGACAGCCGGTGACAAAGAGAACAATGAAGGAAAACCAAGCGTCAGGAGGAGATGTGGGGTCACCGGGGTGCTCATTCGGTAGGAGGGTCAGAGAAGGCCTCTTCCTGGGGGAGACATTTGAGCAGGACCCTGACAGAAGTCAGCCAGGAGCCACGTGGACATCTGGGACAAGTGCAAAGCCCGGGGCTGTATGTGCTTGGCATGTTGGAGACCCAGGGAGAAGACACTGGGGCTGGGCAAGGAGCCAGGAGGTGAGGGCAGAGGGCGAGGTAGGGGCAGGGGGTGATGTGGAGCTTGGAGGGACTGGGTAGTGGTCCCCCAGGCTCAGCCTTGCCTCACAGGGATCACACTTTGGGATCACTCCTCTGAGACCCCCGCCCTCAAGGGCAGCCAGCAACTTGAACTTAGAAGATGGGCAAGAACACGCCCTTGAAACTCTGAGTCCAGCCGAAGAGCCTTCAAGCAGCACGAGGCCACCTGGTGCGGCCCCCTGGGTCACACGGCCCCCATTGCAGATGAAGGAGGTGAGGCTCAGAGAGGGGCAGCAACCTCCCTGGGACCCCCAGCCAGGCCGTGTCCCTGAATCCCAAGCACACCCTTCCCGCTTTCCATCCTACGGCTCTTTTTCAAAATGATGTTTGTGAAAATTAGTCTCAGCAAAGACAGCTAAAAAGGATGGTCGGGGATGTTTTTAGCTGCCTGTAAGCCAGATGAAAGGTTTTGTTGTTGCAGAAATGCTTTTCTTGTGTATGCTATAAGCAACCACTAATTTCAGAAATTATCCGGCCTCACTAAGCAGAAATGATGGGTGGCTTTTTTGAATTTGAGATGAAGATGGGTTTTTGTGTGTGTGTGTGCTGTTGATGATGGCTTACTTATGACAGAAATCTTTTCCTACCTTCAGTGTAGTATGTTTCAAGGAGGCAGGACCATTTCTTTTTCATCCATGCAGCCCTGGCAGAGTAGGTGCACCGTTAGCATTTTCTGAAGAGGAGGTTTTCCCGAGTGGCTACGACTGTGTGATCCTCTATCTTGGCATGTAGGTGGATAGGAATAGAGTGTGCTTGTTGAATGAATGAATTTGGGCCAGCAAAGGCATGACTTCAAGCTACAGGTAGCCAGGAACCACGGAAGTGGTTTGTGATCTCTGCCTAAGGTAAAGAGGAGAAGTGGGATTTTTAGGGGAGGGTCACAAGGCGAGTAAATAGCTGAAGAGTTGACAAAAGAAATTCCAAATTTGGGTTCCCATGCTCTGACAATAATGCCGACACCCCCGCTCCAGAGCTAAGATGCAGTCCCATCAAAGCTAGAGGGGCCTGGATTCATTTTCACCGGTCATACTGCATAACAAACAACCCCCAAAATCAGTTTCTTGCAGCAACAAATACTTATTTCTCGCTCCCGTTGCATGTCCATGGCGGGGAGAACAGTCAACGGCTGCTGCGAGCTTGGGTCCGGGCTGCGGTCAGGGTCAGGCCTGCCCCGTGTGTCTCTCCTGCCAGGGCCCAGGCCGGACGGGGTGCCCGAGGGCAGGAGCACAAGAAGGTGGGGGGAAGCGAGAGGTGAAGCCACGTGTTTATCTGGAAGAATAAACAGATGCACAGGCCCACATTCGGGGGGTCAAATACAGTCAGTGGCCAAGCTAGCCTCAGCGGGCAGAGCTGGAGATGAATATTTGCTAAACAAAGATGCGCTTTGCTACCAGAATGTAGGGAACCGTGAGTCCAGTGGATTTAAACTGTTCTTAGAAGAGCCTCGGGGGCTCCTCTCCAGCCACCTTGGGCCACAGAGCGTGTGGGGAGCGGGCCGCAGAGGTAGATGGGCTCCCCCCTTCAACACCGCCACCTGTTTATCTGTTGGGTTGTCATGTAAGTTTTCATTTGAAAGTTGCTTTAAAAAATGATAAAGTTAAAAAAAAAAAAAAACCCAATGGCCAAATATAATTCCCCCATATGAGAGAGAGGAAGATCAGATGCCCAGAAGGAGATATGTATGAAGCTGAGCAGTGGCAGAGCCAGGACATGCACCCAGCAAGAGAACTCTCCATACGGCACCCCGGTCAGCATGTATTCATATATTCATTCAACAAACACTTGCCACCCAACAACTCTGGGCAAATTTCTGACAATCACAGCATTCTTCTCCATTCACTCTGCATCTTGACAGCCTACTTTGTGCCTGATGCATTCATTTGACTCAACAAGTATTTTCTGAGGACCTACTATACATCAGGCCACGCTTTAGGCACCAGGGATACGGCAGTGAATGAAACCAATTTTCTGACCTATGGAATTGACACTCTAGGGTAGACAGATAATAAATAGGACAGGCTAGATACATAAAGTGCATAGGCGCTGTGAAGAAAGCTAGCAGAGAGAGGGAGTAGAGAGTGCCCAGGGGGTTATTTTGGACAGAGGAGCTAGGAAGTCCTCTTTGAACAGATGGGATTTAAGCAGAGATGTGGGTGAAGTGAGAGATGAAACCACGTGTGTACCTGGAAGAATACACAGATGCACACAGCGGGTTGGACAAAGCCAGTGCGAAGGCCTATTCCAGTATACGTGTGAGCTGCACATGTCTGCATGTGTGTGCTGCACACGCCTGCGTATGCATGTGCTGCCCATGGCTGTGTGCTGGAGACATTGCAAGAAGGCCTGGGTGGGAAAGTAGCACAGATGAGGCCAGAGATGTGGCTGGTGTCTCGGAGGCCCCGGGAAAGAACTGGGCTTTCCTGCTGGGCGAGGTGGGAAGCCTGCGGAAGCCTTGGCTCAGGCAGAGGTGTGATCTGCCTTGCGTGGTGTGAAGCACCAAGAGCAGGAGACCTAGGAAGGCGACTCTTGCTACTATGTGGGGGTGGTTTGCCGCGGCTCAGAGGGGCTGAGGGCTGCTGTCACGTGCAGTCACGCCGCCAAGGGCAGACTCTCCGAGGGGACCAGGATGGCCAACGGTGGTCCGGGGGTGGGGGCGCCATCCTGTTGCTGTTCCGCCTGCATCTGAGGGAGCTGGAGCAGGAACAGCGAGGCTGAGGGTCGGAGGGGCTGGCACCAGCCTGGAGGTGGGTGGTGGCAGCTCCCAGGGGTCACGGAGAGCAGCACGCGCAGTCCCTCCGAGGCGGTGCCAAGGCCCCGAGAGCACTCATTGGCTGGAAGCCTGCCCGGGGCTGCTGGCTGGGATGCCAAAGCCTCCCAGGTGCCGGCCTCTCGGGGTAATTGCACAGAATGATGGAGCTGCTGAGCCGCGGTTCCAGCTTCGCTTGGGGCCTGGCTGTGTCGGCCACCTAATTCCTCCTCGACCTTTCTTCTTTCCTGTCCCATTTTTCCCCTTGATAAATTTAATGAGGTCCTTGGAGGGTGGATATTCTTCCCCTATTTTATTTGCATCTGCTGCCTAACCTCGACTGCGCCATCACGGCCCCAGGAAGCCTCCCCACGTACCTCCACTGAGGGTTGACCGTGTGGGCACAGCAACAGCCCTTGCGACAGCCGTGAGGTTCCCTTTTCCTGTGTGCTGATTTGACTGCTGTCCATCTGCCCTGCTCGAGGATAAGCTCCACGCGGGCTGTCTGTCATTCTGGGGGGTGAGCTGGGGGCCCGCGGAGGTCTCTTCGACCCCAGCCAGTCCCAGACATACAGTAGCTCAGTCGATGTGAGTTCCAGCCACCGGTGTTTCTCAGTCTTGCCTCTGGGATCAGGACCCTGAGGTTGCCAGGCGGGGAGCCCAAGACCCCTTTCCTGAGCTTTCCAAGTCATCCAGCCCCTGGCCAGGATGGATCCGGTGCGGCCGCTGTGACTGGCGGTCGTCATCCCTCCTCTGCTGGCCTGTTCTGTGGGCGGCTCTTCATCAGAGACTCACGGACCCAGAGCAGATCACAGCGGTGTCTATCACCCACTGACAGCGCACCCCGCCATGACGCAGCGCTCTGGAGTGACGTCGTTGGGGCTTTTTGTTCTGACCTGACGTCAGGTTCAGGGTCTCGTCTCTGGTGCTCTTCAGCAGGTGGGTATGAAAAGCCCAGCCACAGGCAGAAGCCCTTTGTGGATGGAAAGAAAACGTTCAGGCAATGACCTGCGGGTCTCTGCGAGCCCAGAGGAAGAAGAGTTGGAAAGGGTGGGAAGACCAAACCTTTTTGGAGCATTAGGCCAGGAGGGATTTTAGGGTCTGATTCAAGCCCCCTGCTTTACAACTGGGGAAACCTTGGCCTTGGGAGAGGGAGAGACCCGGAACCCGACCACCCAGCTAAGCTGCTCCTGGATTCCTGACCCACAGAAATGCACAAGAGAACGAAGGTTCACTGTTGTTTCAAGCCACTAAGTTTGGGGGCAATTTGTTCCATAGCAATAGGTGACTAATATAATCACCGGCCTTATCCTGCCAAGTGTGGCTTCCAAGCGCCTTTGGCTGCTTCTCAAACTCCATTGATCCCCAAAGAATGAAGATTTCCCAGTGGCTCTGGGGAAAGACGTCATCCGGTGTGGATGAACGCGCTGGTCTGGGGCGTTTGGCGTCGATAATGAGATAACGCCGAGGAAAGCGGAGCCGGAGAGAGGGGCCCAGGCCTGGGAGTGAAGCCCCAGGCAGGGTCTGGCCTCCGCCGCTTGCCAGGCACACGACTCTGACGGTGACTCAGCCGCCCTGGGCCTCAGTCCCTCGTGTGTCTAATCCTTAGCCGACAGCATCACTGTGAGGTTGACAATCTGTTCCCCCAACAGCAGCCAGGAGGAGCTTGTTAAATTGCAAATCCGATCATGTCACTCCAGTGCTTAAAATTTGTTAGTGGCGTCGCACTGCCTGGATAAAGGCGACAGGCCCAGCTGGCCGGCACCACCCCCTGCCCAGCTGGCTGCGCTTCCCCGGCCTCTCTCGCACCCCGGCTCCCAGCTGTTCCCCATGCGGCCGGTCCTTGGGCTTCTTGAAGGCACCACTTTCGATCTGGCCATGGGGCCTGTGGCCTGCGTGGGGTTTCTCCACCTGGCAAGTGGCTCCCTCCCGCCTGCTGGCTGCCCCACACCCTCCAGGCCTCACCTCGAATGCAGAGCAGCCCCGGGTGCTCAGGTGGCTCTTACGCCCTGGACATCGCTCGCCGTGACAGGTGGGTTTCTATCCACGAGTGTCTGCCTCCCTACAGGCTGCTAAGAGCCACTAGGGCAGGGCTCCTCAGCCAGTGCGGGCACATGGCGGGCACAGACGTGCTTGTGTGGGGTGGATGAATGAATGAATGAACAAAGGTGCCTAGGGCTGTGCACATACTTGTTCTCATCCACTCCTCCCTGCCCTGCTCTCACTCCAACTTTAGGAGCTCCGTAGGGACTCAGGACACAAGCAAATGCTTACAGACTTCCATTGGTTCTTAGCTTTGGTCGAGCATTGGAATTACCTATAGAGTTTTCCCAAAAAACTGATGCCTGCGTCCTATCCTCAGAGATCCTGGTACAGACTGGAGGTGTGCTGGACATCAGGACGGCTAAGCTTCTCCGGGCCGACCTTCAGGTCGCTGCCGCGGGCAGCAGGAAGACGGGGCCTGGCAGTGCCGTCTCACCTGAAGACTGCAGACTGTTCCCATCTAGGGCTACGGGCTCTGAGCAACTGCTGTAAGGACCCCTTTGATCAACTCACGCAATCCTCAGAAGAGTCTCATGAAGAGGATGGTGTTGTTATCCCCATTTCCTAGATGGGGAGACTGAGGCATGGGGCTATCAAGTAACTTGCACATAGTTAACCAGCCACTAGGTGGCAGAGCCAGGATTTGAATCCAGGTGGTCTAGCTTCAGGGTACAGGTGCTCGGCCGCCACCCCACATTGCCAGGGACTGCGGAGAGGTACCCACTCACTGTCCTCATCCTACTGATTGTTTCCCATCCCCTGAGGGGCTGGCGGGGTGCGGCTGCTGCCCATCTGTCCTTTACCAAAAGGACGTGCCTTGAGCCACCAGCAGAGTGGAGATTAGACAGTCTCAGCCTGACCCATTCCGGGCTGGGCTTCTCTGGACACCCAAAGACTTTCCCTGGTGATACAGCTCATTGTCAGCCTTAGGAAGAGACAGGTCGCTATGGAAACCTCTGGACTCCACCGACGTACAACTGGCTGGCTTCAAGGAAACCTTTTCATGGCTCCATTTGGTGCTCTGCTGTGAGGCAGCTAGGGGTCTCCAGCTAATTAGGTCCCCTGTTTGGACACGATGTCAGGTTAACTCCCAGTGCTCCGCAACAGCTTGGATGCACCCTCCTCCTGGCCTGCTGTGTGCATGCGGAGACACCCTTCCCAGCTCTCCTGTGGGAGGTGTGTTGGTGGGGGAGGTCTCCGGCTGATTGACATGTGGGGTTGAGTCTTTAATTAAAGCTTGCTGCGTGTGCCAATCAGAAGAAAAGAAAGTTCAACTCAAAGCCAGGGTCTTTATCCTCAGCGTGATTTCAAGAGCCCTTCCCATGAGGGGGAGTGTGACCTTGTCTAGTAGCTGTGCCGAGATCTTCCTGAGGCTTTTCCAATCTGTTTCTGAGCCCTGCATCTGACAGCGTGGCGTCAGCATGCAGACCTGGCCACAGGACCTCACACTGACAGTCAGCGCTGGGCTGACCTTTAATGATCACCAGATCTGTGGTTCTCATCCCTGGTGTCCCGTTGGAATCACCTGGGCAACTTTTTAAAAATATCCGTGTCTGGGCCTCAGCCTTGTCTAATTAAATAAAATCTCTGAGTGGCACCCGGGCCAGGGTACTTTGTAGAAGCTCTGCCTGTGGTTTTGATGTGCAGCCAGGGCTGAGGACAAATCTAACCCCCTCTTTGTACAGAGGGGGAAACTGAGGCTCCTTGCGGGGGCAGGGAGATGTGGGGGTGCTGCAGATATGATGAACACGCCAAGAGGCCTCCGAGTTCCTTGGATTTGCCATTTTTTCTCAAGCAGCTTCACTGCTAGAAATCACATCTCCCAGCTATAAACCCCAGGGATTTGGTTTCCGTCCCATGTCTTTATGATCTAAAAAAATAACAAAAGATATCAAAACAAAAGTTTGTGCTGAGGAAGTGAAGTCGTTTGAACTCGGGGGAGCAGAATAATGTGTCTACCTTCCTCCTCCTCCTTACTTGTTCTTGGCAGAGTGTGTGGGCGTGCTGGAGCCTGTTGTGCCTATGCATGCATGTTGTGTGTGCTTATGTGCATGCGTGTGCAAGCATCTGCATGCCTATGCATGCACTTATGTGGCTATAACGGCCTGCAAGTGCCTCTGTGTATGTACGATGTTGTGCAATTCTGTGTGCATTGTGTGCATGTATGCATATGTGATGATGGGAGTGTGCATGCGTGTGGGTGCATACATGTACATGTGTATGTGTGGCACATGCCTGTCTGTGCATGCGTATATGTGTGCATGGGCACTCATGGGTACATGTGCAAATGCACGTGCCCGTGTGAGCATGCATGCACATGTGTTTGTGCACACGACGTGTGCATGTGTGTATGTGCATGCTTATTAGGTGGCATGGGACATTAGATGACTTATAGGCTGCATTGGGGAATAGGGGGAGATTGGAAAGCCCAGGAAATCCTTGGCACTCAAAGATTTAACATACAATTCTGGGTCATTCCAAATGACCCAAAGGTCTGTGGCTGGTAATAATTTATAATTTTGCCAGGGCAAAAGCATCAGTGTGGAGCAGAGCTAGCGAGTGAGCGTCGATGGTCACCCCACAGTGAATGTGAAATGGCTCAAAAGAATTCCAATTACTAGTGCTAATAATGGAAAGAAAGATGAAGACATCTGAGAATTTAATGGCTTTTAGTCTGAAAACTACAAGCAGGGAGTGGATTAAAGAGTGGCTTGAATCTTTGGCTCCAGACGAGCCCACCATATGCTGCTCTCAGTGGAAACCAGGAGTAGTGATTCCACACACAGCCCGGAGCCTCTGGAGCCGGCGCGCAGAGCCGCACAGAGCCGCTCCGCGAGGCGGTTGCTGCAAGCGAGGTTGCCAAATGGCGGAACATGTGTTATCAGCCATGGAAGTGGCTTTGGTCTTGTCTCCATAGTCATTAAACGTCCAAGATAGTACCTTAACATTCCAGATGCACTTTGCTCCTTTATAGATGGCCGGTTTGTGCTGGAGACAGGATTTCTTGGCGTGAGATTCTTGACGATTTCCTCTTATTTCGTGTGAATGTCAAGGGCCCACAGTAATCGTAAGTATCAGAACAAACTGGGGGCAGTTGGGTGGAGTCAAACTTAGAAACGTATGAAAATTATTAATAATAATATTTTAATGACTCATCTCTATTGAAAGCCGACGATACATCATGTGCTAGCCTAAGAGCTTTTATACTAACCATAACCGCACTTATATTAAGTAGAATAATATGATTCCTGACCTCCAGAAGTGCTTCCTGGTAAAATTCTACAAAGCCTTAAGAGCCAGCTAAAATTGTTGCTTCCTCTGAGAAACGTTTTCTACCCATGTTAGCAATTACATCCCTAAATTCAGTGCCTTTCTGTCTCTCCTGCACCCCCCAGATTCCCTGAGGACCTTATTCATCTGTCCCCAGCGCCCAGGGCCGCCCGGGCACAGGGAGAGCTCCATCTTTGTTAAGTGAATATTAAATGTCCCACATGGGATTCTTCCTTTTATTTGCCCCTGTGAATTCCACTCCCCACCCCCGTGGACTGCAGCCCTCATCTCTGCTCATTTCTCACTTAGGAGAAAACTGCCGTGGGCTTTTCTACTTCAGGTTTAATTTCTTGTAAAAACATTAGAGAGCTGAGTTCTCTCTTGGGGACCCGCCTCTGCCCCCAGGAGGCAGCACAGCAGGAAGCCAGTGGCCTTGGCAGGCAGGACAAAGGCTTCCCTGAGGCTCAGGCTGGGCCCAGCCACAGGCACAGTCCCTCCCGCCTTCTCTGGGGAGGTCGCCATCCCTCCTGATGGTCACCCTCCGCCTGGGCCCCAGCCCTCCTCCCACGTCTCCAGAGACCCCTCTGCGGCAGCCGTCCCTTCCTTCTGCCCTGTGTCACCCTCCTCCTCCTCTTCTGCGTCTTTCTCGGCAGCACTCCAGTGAGTTCAAGTCTCTCCATCTTAAAGAATGATGATAATGCAGCCAGCGATCCTTCTGGAACCCTCGCCCCTCTCTAAGTTTGCCCCACGTTTCTCTTATGTTTTCACAACTGTGCTTCTTTAAACGCGAAGAGAGAGAAAAGGATGCTCTCGGCGTTTGCGCAGCGCCCCTGCCCTTATAATGCGATGCAACCTGTCGCCGTGACCTTGGCCCCAAGTCTCCACTGACCTTTGTCAAAGATACACAAGAGTCAGCAGAGACAGGATTTCTCCGGAAAGAGAATTGCTGGAGAGCACTGTCGTGTGCTGTGAGAGCGTCTGCCCCTCAGCTCAAGCCCGGAGAGCCGGATGTGCGTCCCTGAGCTAGGGGGCTCCGTGGACCACTGTCTGCCCTCTGCCGAATGAATCTCCTGGGAGATAGACTGGCTGCGCTGGATGCTAAACATTGCAGTAAATGCAGATCCACTTACACTCTCAGAGTTGACAGGGGTAGAGGATATGAGTTTCTTACGGATCAGATGTGGGCTGACCATGAAAGGAGGCTGGCATGGGGGTGCCTTAAGCCCTGTCCGAGAGAGCATATTGGAGGGGCAAAGGGCCTCAGCACAGAGAATCAAAAGACGTCAGAAGATTCCTTGGGGCTGCGGAAGGACTAAGCAACTGACCCAACTAGAGCTGCGCAGGCAACACCCTGCAGGCGACACCCTGCAGGCAGGAGGTACCTGGTGATGGCAGATGGTCTCTGAAGAATCCACAGTCACCTGAGATTTTAATGCCACCGCTAAACACCTGCCACGCTACTGGCCCGACACCCACGCTGGGCAAGGAGGAACTTCCCCGCTCTCAGGGCCTCTTCTCCCTCCAACCTCAAGAATGGAGGGAAGAGAAACCGGAAGTAGCTAAAGGGAAAGGGAGCCAGAAAAGTGAACCGTCCACCCTTCTCTTCCCCGGTTTCCAGCTTAGAAAACCTGGTTTCCAGGAGACCACAGCTGGGGGAAGGAGGCAAAGTCTTTTCTTTGAATGAAGACTAGGAACTTCAGTTATCACATGGGCCAGGGAATTTCATTTGAGACCCTACTTGCCATGGAAAATGCCTATGGTATAGTCTATTTTCTAAGAGAGAGGAAAAAAACCATGGGACAGCCTAAGTGTCCACCTAGGGGCGGGGGAAGGGGGTGGATTCGAATAAACACTCAGAGCCAATGCAAAGAAGCCGTGGGAGTCTAGAGCTGCTCTCTGATTTCGTCTTCTGAGTGGGGCTTGTTTGGAGTCAGACCGTGTCCCGAGGCTGGGCCCGCTGCGTTGGGGTGGCCAGGTGGAGATATTGGGCCAGATTTCTCCTCCATTTTCCACAGTAAGGAGTCGCCACTGGGCATGGAGACACCTAGCAAAGAGCTCCATCCCTGGGGACTTTGCATAGGGGGGTGGGGTCACACGACTGAGCTCTTGCCAGTGGAAGCGATGTGTCCATGGTCCTGAAAATGGCAGGTGTACATCTCCCACACTCTCTTCCCCTATCCTCCAGCTGACCCTGAACGTCACCATGCAGATGGTGACAAGGTCCTAGAGATGGAGGAGCCCAAAGATGGAAGAAACCCGGGTGCCTGAAGGACCAGGTGGAGCAGAGAGACTTTTCCATGAAGAAGAACTCAAGTTCTTCTCCTGCTACGGTGGCTCAGCGTCTCACCATGAGTGGAAGAGCACCCCACTCCCTGAGTTCCCTGAAGCACATTCAGACATTGCACCCCAACCTCAGCCGGCTCATTTATGAAAGCCCTGGAGGCAACATACTTTGGAATCAGACACGGATTCTAGTCCAGCTCTGCCTCTTCCTGGCTGTGCAACCTCGGGAAAGTGACTTGACCTCTCTGACCTTCATTCCCTCTTACTAGAAAGGGATTCATACCCCTTCCACATGGCTTTGCCATGAGAAGCCAGGGAGAGGATGCAGGTAAAAGGCCCAGCACAGTGCTTGGCACAAAGTAAGGTCTTCATGGAAGGTCAGATCCTTCCCCTCCCCCATTCCTGGCAGCTGAGCCCTTGACCGGGCTCCCATCAGCCCCCACCAGGCTGTGACGCAGACTGAAATTTTTCTTTTAAGTAAGTGACAGGTTCAGGGAGGCGGAACGGGACAAGCACTTAGAGTTCACAGAGCAAAATTCTCTGCACTTAGATGCCCCAGCTGCCTTCCCGGGGCCGGGGGATTAGCCGGTTATCCTGGGCTTGTGTCTGGATGGTCTCACTGTGAGGGGAATTTTCCTACAATCTGATTCCACCCTCCATCCCAGGACTAAGACGACATTTGCCAGGAAGTCTCTCTCCTCTGCCTCGGCCGGCCGCGGCTTTTAACCCCATTCCTGGGCGAGAACTGGGATGCAGGGCGTGGGGCTGCGGTGGGGCTGGGGCTGGAGCGAGCGTGTTCGGTTTGGTAACGATCGGGATGCTGTGGACTATGCAAAAGGAATATTAATTCCTCCTCTCAGAGAACATCAGGGCTGCGAGGGGCTGCTGGGTGCATCTGGCCCAGCCGCCTCCCCCCACCTCCCATTTACCGACAGGACTTGTCCCCAGACCCACGTGGAGGGAGGGAATGGCCACAGCTGGCCAGGCTCCACCAGGACACACTGTGGGGGGCTGGCTCCGTACGCCCCCTCGTGCAGTCCTTCTGATGTGCAGTGCCCACTGTGATGCAGAATGAGTGTCACCTGCACGGTCCGTGTTCACGAACACCAGGACCTAGACAGCGTCCGAGGGACCTGCCTCCCACACCGAGCTTCTGTGGCTGGTGTGGGCCAAGGGTTGGGGGGGAGTTGGGCCCCCAGTGGACAGAGCTTGGGCTTTCCCCAGCCCCACACCCTGGTCTCGCTGCCACTGCAGCCTGGCCCTCTGTTCTGTGACTGTCCCAGCAGGGGCTGTGAGCTCCCGACAGGCAGGGACCTTGCCCTGGGTCTCCCTGGACCTCCGTCTCCAGCCTGGCCCCCACTCGTGCTCGGTGGCATTTGCTGATCAGAAGAACAAACTGTCTCCATCTCCCAGATGCAAACCCTTTCCTTGCCCACGTGGAGGTCAGCCAGCCTCGGGTTTCCAACCCCGACCTGCCACTCCACCGGTGCTGCCGTCGTGGGCAAGACGCTGAGCTCTCTGGGCCTGAATCCTCATCACAATAGGAGGTGACTGAGTAGGCTTCCCATCACGCTGGGTGACAGGACGGCATGAGATGTGACTTGTAAAGCAGGCACCACCCCCCATGCCCAGGGGGCATATTTAATGTCGTTCAGGGTCCTGAGTCTCTCCTCGGCCTCCCCTTGCCGTCCCCACCCTCGTCCCGTCCAGTTCACAGGAGGGCTCCCGCTCTGTCCCCAGTGTCCCCACTGAGTGCCGTCCAGAAAGTTATCCAGTGTGTCCCCCACACACAGACATGGGCGGCGCCCTGCCCCAGGACTGACAGTCCAAGTGAGGCTGCCCACTGTGGGCATCTGGGGCCAGGTAATTCTCAGTTGGGGGCAACCTGGGTGTTGAGGATGCTGAAGAGCAGCCCTGGCCACACCCACCAGATTTGGGCAGCATCCCGGCCCGTCTGCACAGTCAACGCTGTTTCCAGACACTGCCCAGTGTCCCCTGGGGCAAAAGCACTGTTCTCCAGGAAACTGCAAGAACTGACACATGCAGCTAATGGTCCACACGGGGCCTCTCCTCCGGAGGGATGAAAATGACTCAGGACACACACCCCAGAGGGCCCAGGGCTGAGGGAGGACATGACCTCCCATCTCGGGGCTCTATCCCTCCCCCTCATATTTAAACCCCAAGAGGGACTGGGGGCTAACCCGCAGGGCGAGGGCACCAGGCAGGTGTCTTGGGGAGGGAAGGCAGCTTTGGCTGGGAAGACGCACACGTACTCTTGGAAGTACAGAAAACACATGTGGTCAAGGACATGGCTTTGTAACAAACCCATTTTAATTAATAGTACACACGGAGACCCAGCGCAGGGGCTGTGACCGGGTGAGGCCAGCCACATACCTGCGTGGCCAAGGTGCCTGGTCTGGTCTGCTCAGAGGGCTCAGTGGGGTGGGACAGAGGCAGGGTCGGAGCTGCTGCTTTGAGCACAGACACAGACAGGGACCAGGGCTGGGTGCAGGGGTAGGTATGCAGAACCGAGCCGGGGCACGTGTACATCTGTGTGTCCACACGTGTGTACATGTATACACATGGGCACGCTGTACATAGTATCTACAGGAACCCTCACAACTGACCTAGGCAGAGGGTCGGGGATTAGACACCATCGGAAGAGGGGCACACCACGGAGTGCACTGAACGCCCAGAGCCGGTCTGCTTCTGCCACTCATGGACTTACTGTGTGGCCTGGGGCAAGTTACTTACCCTCTCTGGGCCTCAGAGAGACTCAATAGATGATCACTAAGGTTCCCTGTGGCCTTGCATGTCAATATTTTTAAGGAGATTAAAATACAAAATATATTTGTTAAGAGCTGTGACAAGGGCCTTTGGTTTACAGGTTCAAAGCCCACCATGCCTGAGTCCACGGTGGTTCCCGGCACAGCCCAACCCTGTGTACAAGGAAAAGACCCCCTAGGAGCTTTCTGCTGGACTTGTCCTAGCTCAGCTCTGGCCCCTACTGCTCCTCCCAACCACTGCGAGTGCCGAAGGCGATGGGGCAGAGGCCAGGGCTGGGGACCCTCTTTGTTTTCTAGCACACAGTGGACCCAGCACCCAGCAGGTGCTCAATAAATGCTTGAGGAATAAGCACGGGAGAAGACGGCCTAGTTCTCGGTGGAGCTCTGCCCTGAACTGGCTAGGGTGTGGGGGTGGGGCACGGGGCATGTCACTTTCCCCTCGAGTCTCAGCTGTCTCCTCTGTGAAATGGGGGGATGAAGGAGAAGCTGCCCCGGCCTGCCCGCCCCACGCTTGTGCAAGTGTCTGTAAACTGTGGAGCTCAGCACAGAGGTCCGTGTCTAGCTGCAGACAGGCCGAGGGAGCCCCGTCTGGGAATGGGGAAGGAGGCGTCCCCGGCAGAGGCAGTGGACCTGAACCGGGTGGGGGCGGCCCAGGAGGGGTGACTAGGCTCTTACAGTATGACGATTCCCGTGTCTACTGCTACACACGCATGACAGCGGCTGCAACAACGAAGCACAGCATCAGAGGAGGGACCTGGGAGAGGAGGCTGAGGACCGAGATCAAGAGGTGGGCGTGGTCTAAGCGCACGGCCACGCCCCTTCAAGCGTGCCCCATGCCGGGGGCGGGGCGACCCGGGAGTGCAAGTGCAGGGGAGGGGAGTAGGCGCGGCTGCGCCAGAGGGCAGGGGTTTCAGGATTGGGAGGGGGTTCCCAGCTGCCACCCAGCCCAAGCTGGGTCTCCCACCACGAGAGCGGAGACCTCTCCCATCTGGCTCCCAGGAGTTGTTTTCCTCCTGCGACTCGTCCCTCTGCGTAACTCCTGATGTCTCCCAAACTTGTCTCCTGTCCTACAGGGATGCGTCGCCCCAGAGGAGCTGAAACCACGGGGCAGCCACGGCCAAGAGGACCCAGAGGGAAGTGGCGAGAAGCCGGCTGAACGTACAGAGGTGAGCGCCCGGGAGCCTCCGTCTGTGACAAAGGTCCTTGAACAATTCTGCCACTGGGGCCTTGTCGGGGGGATGTGGGCAGGGGCATCCGGGGCCACCTCCCTTAAGGCACTGCCCAAGCCCCGCCCCAGCGTCCCCGCTCACTGGATGGTGCATTTGTCCCTCTCTCGGGCCTGGCCCTCCCGGAGGACCTTGGCCTTGATGTACTTGAGGTCACTGTTGACGCTGGGGCGGCGGGCGAAGGGCGAGATCATGCCGTAGGCGTCCGCCTCCTTGATGCGGCGCATGCAGAAGGGCCTGGGGTGGAAGGCGTCGCCGTACTGCACGGAGATCTTGCGGTGCAGGGCGGGGCTCATCTCGTGCGGCAGCTTGGCCATGCTGAAGAGCACGTAGAACATCTCGTCCACGTTGGTGTTCTTCTTGGCCGACACCTCGAAGTAGGCGCAGTTCTCGTCCCCTGACACCAGCAGCTCGGCCTCGGTGGTGGGCACCTGGCGGCAGAGCTCGCCGTGGTCGTTCTTGTTGCCGCAGATGACCATGGGCAGCTCCGCGGCCTCCTTGGTCTTGTTCTTTAGGCAGGACTTGACCTCCAGGATCTGCTTCTGCAGGCGCTTGACCTCGTCGAAGGACTCCCGGTTATCCAGGCTGAACACCAGGATGAAGACGTCGCCTGTGGGGAGAGAGCCCCAGGTAGTGAGCGCACGGGCTGGCTTGGACCCCACTCCCCGCTCTCCGCCACAGACCGTCAGTCCTAACGGCTGACATTCACTGGCGCACTGAGCCTATCACTCGGCGTAACTGACTTGACCCTCACGGTCCCGCTGTGGGGTAGCCGCTGTTACTCTCCCCATTTTCCAGGGCGGGAAACTGAGGCTCAGAAGGGTCGAATCCCCTGTCCGAGGTCACACGGCTGATATGTGGCACCGCCTGGTTCAAATGCAGCTAACTCATTTCACATGTCCGTGCAGGGCTGGAGAGAGGGGGTGGGTGACTCAAGGGGATGTATCAGGATAATGACAGGTATAATTTCCCTGAAAGCAGGGTCCTGCCTGACTCGCCCAAAGCATGCTTTGCGTCCTGCCTCTTTCACTTACCAGCCACGGGGCCAGGCGCGGTGGCTCACGCCTGTAATCCTAGCACTCTGGGAGGCCGAGGCAGGAGGATCGCTTGAGGTCAGGAGTTCAAGACCATTTACCAGCCACATCACCTTGAGCAGGTCATGCAACCTCTCTAAACCTCCTTCCCCCTTGTCCTAGGCAGGTAAAACCCTGCCTTGTGGGATTATTTTGAGGGTTTATGAGATAAGGAATGGAGTGTGGCATATGTTTAGCACCCTGGGTGTCAACAGAGAGAATGAGGACCTGCAGAGAGGCAGGCCTGCTGCTCCCTGGACTCCTCACAACACCTCTGTCGGGGAGATCTTATTACCTTGGTGTTCTAGGTGAGTAAACTGAGGCTCAAAGAGAGCAAACAACCTGCCCAAGATCACACAGCTTAAATGTGCCTAGGCTGAGATTTCAACCCGATGTGGCCCTCACCTAGCCCACACTCGGCACACAGTAGGTCGTCTCTGCTTCTTGAATAAATCAAGGGATGGATAAGTGAATGTTGGCCGCTGAGGCCTACGCTCTCTCCTCTTTAACTCACTGTGCACTCAGGATGGGCGCTGAGTCCAACACAGGGACTGATGTGGAGAAGGCCTGGTGGAGGGGCGGCAGGGGGGACCTGTCTGTGCTGTCACCTCCATCCCAATTTCCAGATCTTACCACAAAGATCACATCTGCATTCTCAAAGCACCTTCCCTGCTTTCACTTAAACGCTTAATAATCTTATGGTATAGACACAAGATCCCTGCTTCATAGATGAGGAAACTGAGGCTAAGGGGAGTCAGCAAGAGGCCCAAGTGCTCAGGAGGACAGTCAAGCAACACCAGCTCCTGGCAGGGCGGCCGCCTGCTTTCCCCGGGCCCCAGAGCACACTGTGCCCCCCACCTGCACGGGCACGTGCCACACTCAGAACCGTGTTCTGGCTGACAGTGTGCTCCGACCCGTGAGCTCTGGAGCAGGGGAGGAGACCGCCACCCACTCGTGCCCGTCTGCCCGGGCCCGGCACATGGTGGGTGAATGGATGGGCGGGAACGCAGCGAGCCACAGTGTGGGCTGTCTCGAAAGGCACTCGCGAGGCAGCATGGGCCTGGCAGCCGTCCTGCCCGGGCTGCCAAATGCCGTCCCATCAGGCTAATCCTGGGCCCGCGAGGATTCGGTGGCCTTGACAAATTCAAATGCTACACTGCGACACCAAGCTTCAGAGACCGGCCCCCTGGCAGCTGGAAGAAGAGCTGCCGGTCGAATTAACGGCTCTCAGAGTTTCCTGCGCAGCAGGCCAGGTTGGAATGAGGCACGGGCTGGTGCGTGAAAACAGCAAGCAGCAGGCGATGTGCTCAGAATGCTGCACGCACATGAAAGAGACAGACAGAAACACTCCCCACTGCGGGGACGCAGAGATGAATGCCAATGCGCTCGTGGGGCCCGGAGGAGTCCACACCAAACTGCCGGGGTGGCCACCCCTGGGGAGGGGCAGGGGCCTGGGACTGTGGACGGGGGTCAAAGAGGTGTTAGCCTAACCTGGCGTGTTTGCAGGGGGGTGTCCGTGTGTTATTTGTGTTATCGGAAATGAACGTGGAAGACATGGACGTGCTCCCTCTCCTCTCTCGCCCTCCCTCTGTCACTAGTCTCAGTGCCCTCCCAAGGCTGATGGCACAGCCATGCTGGGGGAGTGTGGTTACGCCTGCTGTGTGGCCAGCAAGGCTGACTCAGACGGGTTAAAGGTGCCTCTGGTCACTCATCTAAGTCACCAAGTGGTGAAGTCAGGATTCAAACCCAGGTCGACCCAGGGCTCTTCCATCTACACATTCTTTCTCCAAAATATGGTGTGTGTGTGGGCGGGTGCTATCTGGGTCAGACGGGCAGTGAGGACAGCCTGGAAGAGGAAGCCACCTGCCCAGGGCGCTCAGGCTGGACGTGGCATGGGTTTCCTGGTGTAGAAGTATCTCAATTTGGGGGGTTATTTGAGAGTTACTTGTTCACTCCTTCCCTGTCGCTGCCTGTGCAGCCCGTCGCAGGCACGCTGTAAATGCTGACTCAAGGTAAGACCAATATTTACTGGGCACTTATCTGCTCACTAAGCACTGTACATATATTAACTCATTTAACTCTCACAATGACCTTTGAGATGGGTGTTGATGTCATGCCCATTTCACAGATGAGAAAACTGAAGCACAATGCAATAAAGTCACTTGGCCCAAGTCACAAAACCAGGAAGCAGCAGAACCAGAACTCAGACCCAGGCAGATGGGTCTCTGGGCCTGCCCTCTTCCCTACACACTGAGCTGCGCGAAGCAACGTGAATGACGGCACAGCCCACGTCTCTACGTGACCCTTAATCCCCACAATCTCCCTGGCCATCCCACGGTTCCCGCCGGGGCTGAGAGGCTATGGGGTCCCTTCCTGGTAAGGCACAGGAGCCAGACTGCCACCAACCAGCTGTGTTACCTCCTGGAGCAAGTTACTAGCCTCTCTGGGCCTCAGTTTCCCCACCTGTAAAATGGAGGCAAATATCTATCTCCTAGGTTAGTTGTGAGGATTATATAAATACACAGGGCCAGGCCCACAGCTCCTGGCAGGTTTGAGTGTGGCTGTCACTGTCACTGTTGCTATCACCAGGCCCCTTTCCCTGTGGCTGACCACTGCCTGGGTCCTGCTCTCACCTCTCTGAGAGGTGGCAAAGGCCTGGGGTGTCAGGAGCCCTGAGCCCTGTGGTCTGACTTTGGGTCCCAGAGCTCTGCTGGGTCACCTCCCAGGGGAGGAAGGCAGCAGCCTGGACATCCCGTTCCCTCAAAAGGAACATCCCCAGTGCCTGTTTGTGGCAGTCCGTGATCAGGAAGGCAGCTCCCGCAGTCACAAGTAACCGATCCAGCATCAAACAGAATGGAAGGGAGGCCCCGACCCCATCACTGGCTCGGGAAGCAGCAATGCCTTTCCGAGCCACACTGTGCCAGGGGCCCGTGCGAGCGCCATCGCAGACGACGGCTGCACAAGTGCTCTGCAAAGTGTGGAATGCCCAGCACACGCGCCCACCCACTCCGGAGCCCCACCCCGCCCCCGCCCCAGCACCCGCGGGCCTCACCTGTGAGGATGGAGAGCCTGCGCATGGCGGGGAACGGGTGGTTGCCGGACGTGTCGAGGATGTCAAGCTGGTACATGTCGCCACGGATGTTGTACACCTTGCGGTGGAAGTCCTCGATGGTGGGCGTGTACTGGTCCTCGAAGCGGCCGTTGAGGAACCGAGAGACGATGGAGCTCTTGCCCACGCGGGAGGCGCCCAGCACCACCATGCGGTAGGAGTTCTTGGCGGGCACGCTGAACGTGCAGTTCCCGCTCGACAAGGTCTTCATCATGGTGCGGGGCTGCAAGGACAGGCGAGGGGAGCAGGGCTCAGCAGGCCCTCGACCCGGCGCCTCGAGACGGGGCTCTCTCTAAAGGGCCTGGGAGCTCTGCCCACCCCTCGTTCTCGCCCTCTCGCTCCTGCACTCGCTCCTGCGCCCGCCCGCTCTGAACACTGGCTCATCCCAGCACAGGACGGCCGGGGGTGAAGCCTCACTCTGCCGCTGACTGCTGGTCTTGGGCACGCACCTTCACTGCGCTAGGAATCATTTTTCTCATTTATAAAATGAGCCCCACTCGTAGGGTTGTTGCAAAGGGCTTGGCACATGGTG
This sequence comes from Lepilemur ruficaudatus, assembly GCA_963574885.1. Lineage (NCBI taxonomy): Eukaryota > Metazoa > Chordata > Mammalia > Primates > Lepilemuridae > Lepilemur > Lepilemur ruficaudatus. Next base: position 15,440 of record CAUYRT010034549.1, on the reverse strand, counting down.
AGATCTCAAAACTGGCAGCTATTGTGAGGATCTGTTTTCACTGGTTCATCCATCCTCACTGACCCTGGCCTCTCGGGAGCCTGTGATTCCAGGACGTGGCACAAGGAAGGCTGAGTCCAGACCACGTGTTCCTGCGCCTTGTGTGTGGAGGGCTCCCTCCTCCCATGGCCACCAGCAGCCTCTCCACGTCCCACCCAGAGGTTGGCACCTCCCAGACTCTAGGAGGTCACTTGCCTCCTGGAGTCCCAGAAGCCTGGACTAGAGGACCGAGGACAGGGGAATGACTGTCCCACCTCCACCCACCATGGGTGACTCAAGCTTCCCTCACACCTCCAAGGGTTAATGGTTCTGGCACAAACCCAGAACCTTCTATGGGAGCCTCTTGCCTCAAGAAAGAGGCTGAAGTGGATCCAAGCTCTGAACCTCAAGTGGAGACAAGCAGACCTCCACGGGCTCCATCACGCCCATCCCAAAGCCACTCACAGCCCAGCCCAACCTCCTTTCCTATCTCAGTACCCGCCATCACGCCCCCAGAGCCCCGAACCCATCTCCCTAGTTAGTCTGAGCTCTGCTCATGCCAGCCCCAACCCCAGAACATGACCCTCCCCTATGTCTCAGGGTCTGGCTCAAATGCCAGCTCCCCGCTGAAGGCCTGATTCTCCCACCCCAGCAGGAATCCCTCCCCTCTCCAGAGGAGAGCTTTGCAACCCCGAAACTGCAAATGGAGACAGGCCTGCAGAAATATCACTCCCTTTGGCCCTCAGCAGGCCGCCATAGGTTGTGTAGGTGGGGCACCGCACAACGCACTCGGCTGGGTGGGCAAGTGGGGGCTGCATCCCAGAGGAGGGGCTTTCTGCTCAGGCGAGGCATTCATTTTTCACACCAAGGGCTGTATGTGCTGAGACTCAGTCCCCAACCATAGGTGCCCGAAGTCAGCTGCCTCGAGTGTCTCTTCCACTCACTCCAAAGGCACTCTCCAACCTCGTAACTTTCTACCACGATGCTGAGAGTCTCAGATGGCCACTCGCAGTGGAGAGACCTCCCGTGTGCGAGTGTTCTGGCACATGTCCCTGTCTGCTCACCCTGCCCAACTGCCAGCCCCTGTACAATAAACCAGCTCTCAGAAACACCCCTTTTAAAAGCCCTGATTGGTAGCATTTGTCAATTTCCATGGCTAAATACTCCCACCAGGGCCGATTCCAAGCTACCAGCTGACCTCAGTGAATGAACTGCAAGGAGACCACACAATCAGCCTGCTCAGCACACACTGACTGACCCCACCTGGGGCCACGGCAACAAGGACTGCCATTCCCCAAGCCCACCCTGCGTGCCTAGTACCTGCTAAATATGGAAATCAGCAAAGGTGACAGTATTTTGCAGTTACTAAATGCCAGCATGTCCTAATGCTGCACACACATTAGCCTACTTCACCCCTTCGTAACCCCCAGAAAGCAAGTGGTATTATCCCCCAATTTACAGATGGGAAACTGAGGCATGGAGAGGTTAAATTACTCGCCCACAGTTACACAGCCAGTAACCAGCACAGGAGATGTGACCCCGGTCAGTCTGCCCTGTGCTAGGGACACAGCACCTCCCTGTGAGGCACATTTCACAAACAAGAGCCCTGATGCTGGAGGCCACGTGTTAATGAGGGAGCCTGGGTGGTAACTCTAAGCCCAAGGCCCCTCATCCCCCACCCAAGTCATGCCTAAAGCCATCTGTGTATTTATCTCACAGAACTGCCATGCCATGTACACAGCAGGTGCTCAATAAATGATCCATGAATGAATCAAATGGCAAATGAGGCTTTGGGCTCACCCGAAGCCCCCCTCTGGGACCTTCTCCCCTCAGCTACGACCTCGCCCAGGGGCTATGCTGAGGAGGACCCTGCCTAGGGCACACCTGCGGCGGGCCGTGGACACAGGGGCTGCCAGGCCTCCAGGGAGCCCTCTCGGCCTCCATCAGAGAGGGCCTTCAGCGGGGGTGGGGGGAAAGAGCCCCGATCCGTGACAGCCCCTTCCTCGAGTCTCCCTGTAGGGAGCCTGAACCTGCTGGTGGTCACCTGTCTAGACAGAGGAGAGGAAAAGGAGCTGGCAGCCCCCAGGGACAGTGTTTGTCCCTGTCACTGCCCTGTCCCAGCCTCCAGCCCAGACCTCCTGTTGCAGGTGAGTGGATACCAATGACTGAATGGGCTCTGAGGGTGGGAGAGAGGAGGCGGGGAGAGGCAGTGAGTCCAAGAGGGGTGAAGAAGAAGAAAGGCAGTGGCTTTTTTCTCTGAGAGAAGATTGAGTTTTCACATGGCCCCAGCCACGTGGGGCTGTGTGAGACACCTAGACACCTGGACGCCAGGTGACAGTGCCTCCGTGGGCTCCACCCCCCGCCCCCGCATCCTTCTTCCCTTCTCCTCCCCCAGAGGAGGCCCGTGGGCACAGCGTCCCTCCCCCGCCCACGCCATGAGGAGCAGAGCTGAAGGCCCTGGGGATTTCAACCCTGGAGGCCCAGACAGGTGGAGACTCAACGGGGCGGCCAGCAGCGCAGGGATCCGAATGCAAGTACTGTGACTGCTGTCCCCACACAGGGCCATTCTGGGGGCCGCTGGGAGGCAGAAAGTCCCCCGGGGGAAAAGGAGGTGGAGCCGTCCTGGGGGGACAGTAACTACGCTAAGCACCCGTCATGCCAATGACGGCACCCCAGTCCTGTGAGGAGGGCACTGCCATCAACCCACCTGACTGATGGCGATGGGGACCCTGAAGCTCAGAGAGGTCAAGTCACCTGCCCCAGTTCACGCAGCAGATGACTGACGAGGCTGCAAGTATAACTGGGCTGTTGGGCTCCAAAGCCCGTGTTCTCACCTCCGTGAAAACCCACCCCAGCCCAAACTGAGTCCTTCTCAAAACAGTGTCTGATGCAGTGAGGCCCCAGCTGGGTCAGGCAGGGAATGACCTGAGGCATATCACAGTCTCATTCCCTCCCTCTCCCCACGGGCACTGGGGGCAGGTTCCCTGCCCAGGACGCTCCCCAAACCCTGCCAGCCAGCTCTCAGCACGGGCACCTGTGGAGTCACCTTGCGCCGCTCTCCCAGGGCCTGCCTGCAAGACGGAGGGGTCGGATGGGCAGGGACCGTAGGACAAGAGTACGGATGTGCCCTCCCCGTGTGCCCCCCACGTCCCCTCCGCCAATGCACACCTGGCCTCCGAGGATACACACACCACCTCCCCAGCCTCCAGCCCCACACCGAGGCAGTCCTGAGAGCTTGGCAGTGCCAGCCTCGCCACCCTTGGCAGCTCACCGGTGCAAAGCCAGCAGGCACCAGCTGCCAGCAGACCAGCTCTACTTCTCACTAGCCCAGATGCTAGCACCAAACCTCGCAGCTCAATATCTTTCTTTCTTGGGCAAATGACTGGGCCTACCAGGGCTCAGGTTACTCCTCTGTTAAATGGATATGGTGGAAACAAACCCACCGTGTGCCCTGAGGCTTCAGTGCAGAGGCAGACCCAGCTCCTGGCACACAGCAAGCCTGAACAAATGCTGGGCTCCTTTCTTTGTGGCACTTTCTTGACAGTTGTGGGGCTGTCTGGAGCAGCCAGGTGGGGCGAGACTGGAGTGGAGGCAGAAGTCTCGGGGAACCTCAGACCACCTTGTCTCTCTGACTCCAGGGGAAGCAGGAATCGCGGGCCCCTGCGCTGGCCAGCCTCCCACCTCCCATGTGGTACTGGACATCCTTTGTCACTATCTTGGGGCCAGGGGAAAGGGGAGGAGAGGGCACAGAGAAGCCCCCAGAGCTGCCTGGGGGGCCCTCTGGCCAGCTGAGTACAGGAAACCCTTCCTGGGAAGGAATCATCCAGGAAACTCACTTTGCACCAACCAAGAAAACGATCAAGAACTCTGGATAAGAAAGGGGCTCCTTCATCTTCCTTCCTCAGGGGAGGTCCTTGCCAGGGCTGGGGAGGCCACGAACCGGCCGGCCCATCCCAGCACCCCAGCAGGCATTAAACTGCAGCTGGCTCCAGAAGGGGTGGGAGTGTTGAAGGTAAGTGCCTTTTCCTCCTTGAGCCTCAGTTTCCTCCTATTTAAATGCACTATTACTTCAGACCTTTTAAACACCAAAGCTCCTAGCACCAAACCTAGCAGTTCAATATATGTTTCTTTCTTGGGATAAGGGTCTAGCACCCAGGCTGATACATACATAGTAGGTGCTCAACGAATTCAATTTTCTCTAAGTATATAAAGTGGCCACATAGTAGGTGCTCGATTTCACTCTCTCTTCTGGTGTGAAGCATCACTGAGCCTTCCTCTCCCCCGACTCTACACTTCCTTCGGGCTACCCAACTTCACCCAGCTCCCCGGGTCTGTTGCGGCGTCTCCTACCTGGGAATGGCGGGCTGAGCCTCTGGCACGGCAAGAAGAGCTGCCTGGAAGCGCCTGGAGGTGCGGGGAACCTCCTGCTGCTCCGGTTCCCGAGCCTCCCTGAGTCTTGGGCGGCTCCCGGGTCACTGCACCGGGATCTTCCTCTGCGTGGCTCGGGGCGCCGGGATGGGCGCGGCCAGGCGAGGAGGCACGCGGAGCCGGTGCCCCATCGGTGGGCTCCGAGGGCTCGGCAGGGCTCGGGAGGCGGGCGGGGTCCGGCTCACCCCCGCCGGCCCTGCCCTGCCCCGAGCCGGAGGCCTCCTGCTGAGCCAGGTGCCCGGAGGCCTGGGGACGTCGGATGGAGGGTCCCCGCCTGGGGCTCGGGGGTGGGCGGTAGGGGCGGATGGGGGATTAAGGAGGGGCCCCTCGAGACTCTGGGGGTCTTTAGGAGGTGACTGTGGGTGCGTGAGTGCGTGTCCCGCTTGGGCTAACCTGACCTGGCCGCCTCTGCTACTGTCTCTGCCTGCCCCAAGGGGGTCGTTCGGGTGGTGCAAGGGGCTGCCGGGCTCGGCCGCGGCCTCCTCCTCTGCCCGCCGCGCTGCAGCTCTCCCCGCGCCGGAGGTTCGGCTCCTTTCTCCCCGCGACGCGACGCCAGCAGCTGAAGGAGGAGCAGGGCGCTCAGCTCCACGCGCGTGTGGGAGGGAGCCTTGAACGCCGCCCCAGGGTTCCGCAGCTCCAAGTTAGCCCTCACCCGGCTCCTCCTCCCACTTCACCTGTTCTTGTCCCCAGAAGAGGAGAACTTTCTGCAGGGCCCTGGCTCCTCCCTCCTTCGCGCTCTCGCAGGGGAATGCCCCTCTTTCTCCTGCAGGGCGAGGTCTCTGGTCCCCACTAAAAGTGGTCGGAGCCGAGGCTCCTGATGGCGGTCCCTGCAGCAGAGGCTCAGCCCGGCGGGGGCGAGCGTCGCTCCGTCCCACTCCGCGTCGCTAGCAGCCCGTCCCGCCGCCCGCCCGCGTCTGCCCTCCCGGGGCCGCCTCGCCCAGCGCCCCGCCCCGCCCGCGCCCGGCCAATGGGCGGCGGGTCCCGCGGCCCGGCCCCGCCCCGCCCCGCCCGCGCCCGCCGCAGCCAGTGCTCCGCGTGTCCGGGCGCGTGGGGCTGGGGCCCTGCGGGGCGGCCAACGCGCCGGTCGCGCGCGCCGTGGCCGGAAGGCGGCACGGGCCTCGGAGGCTGACGTCTGCTCACGCACTCACACGCGCGGCCGCCCCGGCCGCAGGTGACCCGCGGGTCCGACCGCCAGCGCACTCGGCCGGCCCGGGGTCTGGCGGCGTGCGCCAGGCGGGGCCACAGCCCGCGCGCCACGGCACCGCGCCCTCCTCCTTCGCGGATATCCCCAGGTGGCCCGTCAGGTGTCCAACCGGCCCGCCCCGTGCTCTGCCTCTTCCGGAGGTCTCAGGTCTCGGTGCCCGCAAGACCCCACGAACCGGCACATGGGCCGCGCACGTGTCGCCAGCGGGGACCGGGAGTCACCTTGGCCTAGCGCGCTTGAAGGAAGGTCTTCGCGGCTTGCAAGTCTGAGAGATCGCTGCCCAGAGAGCCCTGCCGGGGACCCACTGTGTGCTGCCTCTCTGGCCGGCATGCTCCCCGCCTTTAAATGACGGGCTTGACCAGGAGTTCGGGGCTGCAGTGAGCTATGATAGCGCCACTGCACTCCCGCCATCCAGGGCGACAGAGGGAGACCCCATCGCTAAAAAATTTTTTTTTTAATTGAAAAAAAACGAGGGGCTCGAACTAGGCCAGACATCGTGCATTCTCACTGTGCCCTATCTACATGCCACTCATTACCTAAAATTTTCTTTAAATACAAGACCCACTTTCCCCACCCCTCAAACACATTTCTTTTTTAGAGAATCGTTATATCAGTGCCTTAAATGGGAAACCAGTATCACTTGCCATAAATAGAAGGTAAGAGTTAAAATAAGCACAATGAAAACAAAGCAAGGTTATTAAATTTTAGCTGGTAACTGTGGCCTGCCAAGGCTCGGCATGTGCCTCGTTGAAAAAGGGAGATTGTGGAGGTTTGGAGAGGTGTTTAAATGCCCATTAGCACCCCATGGAGGCATTCTTCATGTTATCGGGAGACTTGAAAGAGAATGTTCTCACTTAAAAGAGAATGTTCTCACTGTGTGATACAACAAAGGCCTGTAATACTGCACCTGTGCCGCTCACTCCCAGGACCCTGCCAGCCTCACCCCCCTCCAGCCCCAGCCTTCCCACCCATGACAGGCAGCGGGGCCCTGGGGAGCCAAGCCAGGGGTCCAGCTCCATTGGCTGGGACATGGTGTTGAAGTCCTGCCTCTGTAACCACCCAAATATTTGACCCTGGTCCAGTCATGGAAAGTCTCTTGGCCTTGATTATGCCATCTATAAAATGGGTATGAGACTGCTGGGTCCACAGAATGGCAGAGTACTGAAATGGCCTGGGACTTTGTGTATGCAAGTGGTCGCACTGCCTGTCCCTGTACCATCTTGAGATTCTCCAGGGAATATGGGGCCGGTGGAGGGGAAGGGTGTAGTACCTGCACTACTTGATTGAGTTTGATGCCCCAGTCTAGGCCTAGAGGGGCTAAGGGACCTGCCCACAGTCCCCTGGTGGCAAGTGGCAGGATCCCAGTCCTGTGCTCTTTCCGTATCCAAACTTTGCTTCTAGGAACTGGCTTCAGCCTGAGAGGGTTTGTTCTCGGTGTGACGCACAGAGTCTGTGAGTCTTGAGCTGGCCGTGAACTTGGCAGCAGGAGGCGGGCAGGGCTGCAGGCTTCACCTGGCGGGCTGGAGTCAGGAGGACTCAGGCCACCAGGCCAGCTCCCCCGCCCCCACGGCGAGACTGTGGCAGGCAGCCCAGGAGCCCATTACGCACTGCTCCAGCTGAGTTCTCCAACCCTAGTGAGTCACGCCCCACTGACCACATCCCCTTCGTGAGAGGAGCTGAGAGGCTCCGGGAGACCCACCTGCCCTGCCTCTGCTCCTCCCCTCCCTCACCGCCAGGGCAAAATGGTTCAGTCAATAAGCAGGTGCGCATAAGAGATCACTGCCCAGGGACGCTTCACGTGGCGACCGCGCACCTCGCACGTGCACCCACCTCCCACCCTCCCCCTCCTCGCACCCCATTTGCATCAGCACCTCTAACCACACCCTGTGTTGTAGCTGCCTCCTACCTCGCTGGGCTCCCTGCCGCCCCCCTCTCCTATATAACACGACCACTTGAATCTTTTTCTAAAAATGCCACCCCCTGCTCAAGAATTTTCAAGGGCTCCCCACTGCTTAAGATACAAAATCTAAATTCCTATTAATACAAGGCCTCCAAGCAGGATCTGACCCCTCTCATGCCCTGCCCCCAGCCCGCATGCCTGCCAAATCAAACCACTTCCGGGTCCCTAAAGAACCCCAACTGTCCCTCCTCCAGGCTTTGTCCCTTACGTGGGATACACTTTCTCTATATTGACCCAGCAAACTCCTACACATTTTTCAAAGCATAGCGTCCGCACCTCCCCCTACAAGATTTTTCTCCTAGTGGTTCTAACGGTGTGAATCTCATCCCGCTCTGCGCTCCCACGGCACCAAAGCCTGGCTCTTTGGGCCTCAGTTTCTCTTTGTGTATAAAATGGGTGTTACAGTAGTAGCTGCCTTGTGGGGTTGTTGGGAGGACTGAAGTGAACTGTAAGGTGCCTCACATGCGGTGGCCTTTGTCATGATTGCTTCCGTAAAACCCTGCCTCGTGTTTTGGACACATGCCTCCTCACCCCCGTCGGCACGTGAGCGCCTTGGAGTGGGGACTGGGCCTGATTCATCTCTGCATCCCACATCGTTAAGGGCAGCGTCTCGTGCATTGCAAGTTTTTAATAAATGCTTATTGCATTGTGCTCAGCTGGAAAGCCTCAGAGCAGAAAAAATGCACAAGCTCTCCTTGGAGACACAGAGAGGGGAGGGCAGGCACAGCGAGGCAGGGTTTCATGTAGTCCCCCTAACAGCCCCACTTGCAGAAGGGGAAACTGAGACTCAGGCAGGCTGTTCAAAGCCGGGCAGCTAATGAGAGACTAAGGAGAAGAGGCATCTGTCCAACTCCCTGTTACACGCCTGGCTGCTTTTCTAGAATGGTGGCTCCCAACCCGGGCAGCATGTTAGAACCACCTAGGGAGCTTTTGAAAGATGACAAAGCCTAGGCTCCCGCTCGGAGGTGCCGATTGCATTGCTCTGGCGTTGGGCCTCACAGCCACAGTGACGAGTGCTCCCCTGAGTAATTCTAACGTGCTTCTCAAAGGGTGGCCCCTAGACCAGGCATCACAGCAGCCGGGACTTGTTAGAAACGCAGAATCTCAGTCCCAGCCCAGGCCCACTGCGTGCAAAGCTCTGGGTGTGGGGCCCAGCCCCCTGGCTGGATCCAGCCCTCCTGGTGACTCTGGTGCATGCCAAAGTTTGAGAACCACTGGCCAGGTTAGAGGTGGCAACACCCTAGAGGTCATGTGGCCCAACCTTCCTATTTTGCAAACAAAGAGAATGGTTTGTGGCTTGACCAAGTTCCACGCATGGTAATGACGGCTAGACCCAGAACCAGGTCCTGACCCTTACCTGGCACAGTGTTCTTTCCTGCTGAAGGCACCCTCCAGGACTGCACTAACTGGGACTAACTGGGACTCAGGCTTGGCACACCCTGGCATCTGAGTCAGCCTTGAACTTCAGCAGACGTCAATGGGTCAGCAGCTGCACAAGCTCAGCTGGATTGGGGCACTGGGTCAGGCGCCAGTCCATGCAGATAATAGATGACCAGAGCAGACTGGCACGTCGCCTGGCACTAGAGGGCCTCATCAAACATCCTTGAGGGCAGGGTGGTGCCCCCAGGCCAGAAGTCAACAGGGGCACAGATGAACCGACCACACCCTGTTCCCCTCCCTGCACCTGACCCCTTCTGCCTCCTGCCCGCCTGCATAGGGCTCCTCCTTCCCCGCACCCCACCCACTGAGCCTCATAATCTGTGCAAACCCCAACCCAGGCTCCAGCTAGACCAGAAGTTTGCTGTGTGGCCCTTGAAAGGGCTGCTTAACCTCTCTGATCCTCATTTCCCAGCATTCTTCCTCCTCACCTCTTGTGCTCCGGCCGAAAAGACTGACTTGTAGCTCCCTGGGCTTGCCAGGCCTTCTACACCCCAGGTCTTTGCATGTGCCGGTGCCTATGCCTGAGGCACCCTGTCATCTCTGGGCTGCCAGAAGACTCCTAGTTTTCCTTCTGGAATCGAGCGTCACTGGGTCTGAGAGGCCCTAGCCGCTGCCTCTGCCGTACTCCATGGAGCTGCCTTGCAGGAATTGCCCACTTTTGGAGGAAACCCTTACTGTCTGAACTTGTGCGACTTGTATCTGAAACTTGGGATCCAGAGAGATTTGGAAAATGCGGCACCCCTACTCTCTGAACTTGCCGCGTAAACTCTTGATGTCCAGAATCAATATCCACATAGATTTGGAAAACGTGTAGTACAATAGTCATCATATCATTGTGTTCTCACCTTCTTGAGAAGGGAGGTGGTACTTGTCTCTTAGTATGCAGTAAACATTGAATGAATGGTGGTCAGTTTCCTACTCTGTACAACAAGAACATCGGGTCCTCTCTGAGGCCACGTCCGTGTGTACCGTTTCCAAGCTGGATGAATCCCACTACCGGTGATTCAGGTGCCTTCCAGCCTGTATGCAGTTTTTATGCAAATAAGAGAAATATACCTTCTCAGGCAGAGGAAGCGTCTCTTTAAGGCTCACAGCTTTGGGGGGAAAGCACAAGCTAAATTTCCTCAGCTGAGTGCCTTTGAGCAGTAAGCAACCTGCACAACCATACAGGGCAGCCCTTTGTGGCATCATCTTGTCCTTGAAGAATGTGCCACAAATGGTTTTGCAAGGAGCAGTGATGACCAAGAGGCTGTGATCATTCTATTCGGTTAGACCAAGCTGAGTGGGCAGCCAGAAAAGAAAGAGCCAGAGTGGACCAGTGGCTTTTAATAATAATGAGGACCATTCAGAGAGCCCTAACTCCTTGCAGGCACCGGGCTGGTGCCTGTAGCTATAATACATGAACCCATTTTAGCCAGACCACAATCCCACATGGCAGGTGATAGGGGGCATCATTAGATGAGGAAACAGAGGCTGAGAGGGACCTGACTGGCCTAACGACACTAGGGCAAGGAAGTGACAGAGCTTGCGCTAGAGCTGAGTCTGCCTGATGGCTGCAGCCCAGGGCAGGTTTGCCCGCAGACACAGCAGCAGCAACAGCCAGAGCTGCTGTTGTGTGAGATGCTCGTTCCATGATCCCCGGCGGTGCTCCCCGTGAAGGAGGCAGGTCCGGGAACTTGTGCCCATTTTACAGGTGACAGAACTGAAGCTCAGAGATGGTCGGTGACTTGCCCAAGGTCACTTGGCTAGTAAGAGGCAGAGCCTGAGCTGGAAGACGACCGATTCAGCCTTTGGTCTTTTCAGGGTGCCCCGTTGTCTTCTTCACGCTTGGCCTGCGTCCCCCCGTCCATCCATCCACCCATCAAACATCATCGTCATCGCCATCACTGTCACCTCTCAAACCCACGGAACTTTCACTCCTGTCTGGGGGTCTGTGGGGCCGCGTGGCCTTGTTCTGCTGTGGTCCCGGTGGAGACTCGAGGGCAGCGCAGCTTCCTTCAGCCTTCCCCTTTGGGCGGGGTCTGGCAGGGGTCTTCTCCACCCACTACCACGTGCAACCCTCCCAGCAGCCCAGCGAAACACGCAGAGCCAACCGTGGTGTGGGGGGAGGCGGAGGCAGGAGAGGTTCAGGGGCAGGGGAGGGCAGATAGGCCTTCCAGCACAGTATTTACCTGCTGCTGCCTTTATGCCAGGCCGTGTTGTGAACCTGCTGCACATGGTAACTCATCTGACTTGCCCAACAACCCTGTGAGGAGTGTCCTATTATACCCATTTTCCAGACGAGTAGACTGAGATTCAAGAAGTAACTGGGCCAAGGTCACTCAACAATAACTGATGGAGCTGAGATTCTTCGTCTGTGGGACTCTGAAGTCAGGGCTCTCCTTGCCACAGAAACCACCTCCCACGCGGCTCTCTGGGGGCAGCACTTTCTGGCTGGACCTGGAATCTTCCCTGGGCCCTTTTAACCAGAGGATACCAAAGACCCTGGGAGTCAGCACGACGCTCGGATTCTGGCAGCCGGCTGAGCTGCTGGCCTGCGCTGTTGCCTACAGAACAGGCACCTGTAAACCCTCAGTTAAGAGAGGCTGGCAGACCGGACTCCCAGAGGCTCAGCAAACACGGTGGGGCTTGATGGCTGAGCCCCGGGCTCCACCTCCTCCTGTGGTGTTACCAGCTGTGAGCCATGGGGGAAGCCCTGCCTCGGCCCTCGCTGCTTCCTCAAGCTCCTTCTCCCCCCCGCCCACCACCCCTGTCCTCTCCTCGTATACCCTTGGGAGCCAGGGCAGTAGGAAGGACACAAACTTGGCCACCAAACAGAGCTGGATCCACACCCGGGCTCTGCCTCATGCCATATCTTGGCTTCAGACAAGCCAGTTCTCTCTGAGCCTCAGTTGCCCTATCTGTCAAAATGGGCTGCTGTGAGCAGTTGTTCATTTCATCACTCAGTTGTTCAACACGTCCTTACAGAACGCTGGGCTGGGCCCAAGCATGCCTCGGGGGTGCAGCATCCCCGCCGGGCGAGCCTGCGGTCTAGCAGAGAGGCCGGAGGGCGTGAGAGTGGAGGGGTGCACTGGAGTCGCCCAGGCTTGGCAGCAGGGAACAGGGCATGCAAAGGCCTGGAAGAGAGGGAGTGGCCTGTTGGAAACAAATAGGCCCAGAGTTGGTTGGAGGGCAGAGAGAGGAAACATAGGGCCAGATGTGCCCAGCACAGAAGTTGGCACACAGTAGGCCATCAATAAATGGAAGCCGCCTTCCCCTGAGCCCACAGCTGACCCCCACGCCCCAGGTGCAGGCTGCTCACTGCGCAGCACAGAGTGTCTGTTTCCTGTCTTGATCAGCACCCGGCACTTCTGCTAACGCCACGTCATGCGGTGGGCTCATCACCTCGGGGCGATGGTGGGCAGAGGTTTGCAGCTATCTCAGCTCTGCCAGAAATAGCGGCCAGTGTTCCAGGAGGCTAATGCCTGGGGCCTTGGCGTATTTCCCTTTCCGTTTAGTGGTCTCCAGCCGACGGGGCTGTCTGAAGAAGAGGAAAGCGGCGTAGTGGAAGAGAGGCAGAGCCAGCCCCGGGGAGCCCAGCTCGAGCCCCGAGCAGTGGTGCGGGGAGCCTCGCTCCAGCGCCGAGCTGCTGCCCTGAAGTCCTGCGTGAGTCCAACTGTGTCAATCACGTCCTACTTTCCTTCTAGGTCCCATGATCCCGTCAACTCCTGGTGGAAGGCAGTCCGCGAGTAGAGCCACCGACGATCCCTCCCGCTGAGAGACGGAGTTTATTTCCTCTTGCGCTGGAGTCTGCGATAAAGCGTAACTTGCTTTGACCGATAGAATGGGGCGGAAGTGGGACGCCATGTGGGTGCCAGGCCTGGGCCTCAAGTGACGTGGGAGCTTCTGCCTCCACTCTCAGAATCCATCTGTCCTACTGGGGGGAGAGACCATGTAGCAAGAAAGGCCACATGGAGAAGAACTGACTGCCCTTCTAGAACCTTCCAGCCACCAGCTGAGTACAGTTGCCCTCGTGTCCAGCCATGACCAAGTGGAGCAGGAACCATGGCCCGCCTAGCCCAGAATCATGAGAAATCATAAAAGCATTCTTACTTTAAGCTGTCGAGTTTGGGGATGCTTTGTTCTATCACAATAGACAACACAAATAGATCCATTTGCTTGGTTTCTGTCTCCGTTTTGGCCACAGTGTCTACAAACACATACAGGCCCATCAGATTCCAGAAGGAAAACTGGCTGATTCTGGGCCGGACACAAACATCCCGAGAGTCCTCACTTTTTTCACCAGGTCACTTTTGGTTTCCTGCCAGATATGGCCTGGAAGAGCCTGCGGGTGTCCCTGGGGCCCCGCAGCCTGTCCTCCCCACTCGCCCCACCCCAGCAAGCCCTGTGGTCTTTTTAACCCCACACTCCCCCAGGATCCTGGCTCAATTTCGGAGAAAATATACAAGGCCCATGAGTTTCTGACTCCCTTCCAGAATATTCTTAGCATGGTGTTCTAAGCAGAGACTTAGCCCTATAGATTTTTCAGAGGCTGCAAAACACGAGCTATTCTTTTGCTAACATCAGCCACCTTTTGTGACATAACGCATGTGCAGTTGTGTGTAAAAGGTCTTCCCCTTGTTCTCTTGCAGGAGAGGGGGCTGGAGCACACCTGCCCTGACGCAGGAAGAAGGAGGGACCCGCCAGGAACCTGGAGGGCCTGCTGCCCGTACCCCAGCAGCAGCGCACTCCGCAGATATGCCCCCAGAGCAAGCCCTCTCCGCCTTGGAGAGGGGACTCCAGACCCGAAGACCCTGCTCCCTGTCTCCCGGTGGAGCTTCAACTGCAAGCTACTTCCCTGCTGACTCGAACTCACATCCAGCCCCTGGATGCCTGCCTCGTGGAATGTCTTGATGGATGAATGACACTCATGAGGAAATGGTAGGATGACAGAATAAATCAACGGAAAGGCAATGAGTGAGTGGAGATCCAGTGAACGGTACCGTTGCTGATTTACCCGCAAGGCCAACAGGCCCTGCCTGGACCCAGACACGTCACACCACAATGCTGCCTGGGAGACGGGGCCGTCTCATTCTCCGTGTGTGGAAACAAGTCTCCTAGACACTTTCTCCTCTTCCCATCCAAGGCTGTGTCCATCAGCATTAGGATTATTCAATGGCAAACCACAGAAACCCCCAAATAAAAGTGGATTAAGCCAATTTATTTCTCGCTCAGGTGAAAGAATTCTGGAGGCAGTGGGGCGGTGCTCCATGGGGTCAGAGACCCAGGTTTCTTCCAGCTTTCTGCTCCATGATCCCTGGGGTGTGGCCTCATCCTCATGCTCCAAGGTGGCTGCTTAAGTCCAGCCATCATTTCACAATCTAATAAGCAGAGGAAATGGCAGAGGAAGATACAACCTTTTCCTCCAAGAATGATTCCTGGAAATTGGCCAGAACTGAGTCACATGGCCACACTGGGCTGCAAGAGGAGCTGGAAGGTGGCCTTTATTCTGAGTGGCCTCATGCCCAGCTAAATTTAGGGCTCTGTTATTAAGGAAATAGGGCAGGACTGATATGAGGGTCATCTGGTAGGCTCTGCCACAGCAGCTCAGGGAGCCATCTCGCTTAAGAGCCCTCCTCGGCCCACCATTCTGTCCTGGCGACCCGCTTATGTCTGTCTACTATGACCTCCTTAAGACCAGGAGGTGGTCGTAATCACGTGCATGTCCTCAGTACCCAGGGTAGGGTGTGGCGCATAATAGGTGCTCATTCACTCAGCAAATACAAACATATTCAAGAGCCTACTAGGTGTCAGGCACGGATCCGGCTGCTGGGATAGAATGGCGGATGACAAGACAAAACCCTGCTCTCAGGGAGCTGACGTTCTGAAGAGAAGAGGTAGACAAACAGTGATAAAATCGAATGTGATGCAATAAACAGAGTACGTAATAAATACGGACGGTCAGGTACCAGCTAGTGCTATGGATAAAAATGATGCAGGCGCAGGTGTGTAACAGAGTGAGGGGAGCCGCTGCAGACAGGCGGCCGGGGAGGTGACGTGTAAGCAGCATGAGGCGAGGGGCAAGCCAGGCGGACACCTGCGGGAAGAGCATTCCAGGCAGAGGGAGCAGCCAGTGCGGATGCCCTGAGGTGGGCCTGTGCGTGGCATGCTCCAGGAGAAGCAGCGAGGCTCTGGAGAGTGCACGTGAGTTAATGAGAGAAGGGGAGAAAGAATGAATGAATGAGGAAAGAGACACGCCCTAGGAGTGTCTCATTCCAGGAGATACAGTCCTGGGCTACAGACCAGAAGGTGTGAGTTCGGTGGTTCCAGTTCAAGTTCTGCCTTTAATTAACAGCAGGACCTTGTAGAGCCTCAGTTTCCCCATCTACAAAACCGGGAGGATACAAGCCC
>CAUYRT010034548.1:0-37605 GCA_963574885.1 Lepilemur ruficaudatus | reverse complement strand
CATTGGATGACCCATTTAAGTTAATAAAATATTTTCAAATTCAGCTAATTAGGGTGGCTTTCAGGACTTTAGCTATTAAAGTATTAGACTTTTCTATAATGGAAATTGCCTATAATATCATGCACTGATGTTTTATGATGTGTAATGGTGTTCTCTGGTATAATTATTACCAGTTTTTTTTTTTAATGTATATTTTAGAACATTTAAGAGGTTTCTAGCTATGGAAATAATGCCAAACTTACAATACTCTGTTCCAAAGTAGGAAGCCACCAAATTGGTTCTAAAACAAAATTCAACTTAGTACCTCTTCCATAACCATTAATATTGAAATACCATCAATTCAAGATTGGGCAGCTATGGCACAGATCATCTAGCTTTGAATGGTTTTGAAACTGTATTTGATTAGTAGTGTGATTGATAGTCAGTAGAGTCATGTCAAAAAGATCTGTGAAGACCTGAAAAATTAGCTTTTTTCTTCATGCCATTTTTTCCTAAAGTTGAATAGCTTCACCTTTGTGAAATAAGATAAACCAAAGTATTTTTTATATTCTCACAGTCAACACTTACGATATCAGAAGTGTGAGTTTTTTCCCTGGTACACAAAATAATCAGTTCTCCAGTGGACACCAGCTGGTTGTCCTGTAATTCAATTCTAATACTATTATCTGGAGATAGCAGATGCCACAGGTTGAGGGCTTAGGCCCACACAATGGCTCCTCACTTGAGAGTGTAATCACAAGCTCCAGGTTGTGACCTGTTTCTGACCAGCTGGCCATAAATCAGAGTTCCCATGACTCCTTCCTTGTGTTCAATTAATTTGCTAGAGCAGCTCACGAAACTAAGGGAAATACTTTATTTACATTTACCAGTTTTATAATACTTTATTATAAAGGACATTACAAAGGATACAGATAAACAGCTAGATGGAAGAGATGCATAGGGCAAGGCTTGTGAGAAGGGTTGTGGAGCTGCCATGCCCTCTCCAGGCATGCCATCCTCCAGGAACCTCCAGTGTCCAATAACCCACAAGCTCCCTGAACCCTATACTTATGGGTTTTTATGGAAGCTTCATCACATACATAGGCATGATTGATTACATCATTGGCCATTGGTGATCAACTCAACCTTCAGCCCTTCTTCTTCCCCAGTGGTCATAGGTGGAGGGTGGAGCTGAAAGTTCCAACCCTGTAACCATTCCTTGGTCTTTCTGGTGACCCTCCTGAAGCTATCTAGTGGCCACCATTCTTCTCTTTAGCATACAAAAGACACTATTATCATTGTGGAGATTCCCTGGGTTTTAGGAGCTGGAATGGGGGTAGAGACCAAATATGTATTTCTTATTATATCACAATATCACACCTACATTTTAAAAATTAGGTTAAACTGTATGAGATTCTCTATATTTGACCATATTTCACCTGGAAAAGTGGCAATTTCATAAGGTTCAACCCATCATTTTCTCTGCAGTTGGCCCTGGAACAACATGAGCTTGAACCGCGTAGGTCGGCTTATGTGGATTTTTTTCAACCGAACATGTATTTGCAGGATGTAAAATCCGCATATATGGAGGGCTGACTTTTTCTATATGAGGGTTCCACAGAGCTGACTTTGGGAATTGAGTATACAAAGATTTTTGTATTCAGGGGAGGTCCTGGAACCAATCCCTCCCACCGAGAGACAACTATATTTTTATTTGATTCCTTCTGTAAGATAAGGCACTCTTTTGGTTTAAAGAGTCTCCTTTGAGTTTTATGATTCATGAATTTGGGGGAGGGGATGAAAGTAAAAGTATTAAAGATTTTAAAATTTTGATTAATTAGCACATAAAACTTTGTGAGTTCACAGCCTGCAATGCTGATAATCTCATATGATTAAGATGTAATGTCATTTTTCTGTTTATTTTTCTAGGTAAACAGATTTGTATCTATATATGATATATAGATAAATCTTAAAATTTAGAAATCCTTTTCTTCCAATTTAAAATCATATTCTCTGAATCATACAATTCTTCAATACAGTGTAACTGTTAAAGAACAGAAACACCTTTTTTTCTTTTTAAGACAAAATGTTCCATTTGAAGAATATACAAGGCTTCAGAAAAGACTAAAGGATATACAAAGACGACATAATGAATTTCGAAGTCTAATTTTGGTTCCTAACATGCCACCAACAGCATCCATCAATCCTGCTAGCTTTCAGTCATCAGCCATGGTTCTAGGCATGGAAACATCCTTTCCTCATATGCAGGTACAAGCATTTATTTTAGGAAAAAAAGTTTGTCAGAGATTTCTGTAGGTTTTTACCTATTTAAATGTAGAGTTAAAATGCAAATGTAAATGTGATTAGTGCTCAAAATTTGCCACAAAAATGATGTAAACATTTAAAGCCAATCAGTTTTAACTCCTTCCTTTTCATTTACCATACAGATTTGCTGAGAAATAAAGCAGACTTGAATCTCTTCTGTTCTATAGTTATGGTACTAGGAGTGAAGTCTCGCATTTGGCAATAGAAGACACTTTATTAATGAGTCTTTGAGTAACCTAGAGTTTGTAGCTTACTCATGTAATACTAATTACTACTGAGCATTTATTAATGCAGTGAACTATGCATTTTCCATACAATATTTAATACTAATGAAAAATGCTTTCAGGGCAGATCTTTTTCCTAAATCATAGACAAGGAAACTGAGTCAGAGAGTGAGACTTGCCTAGGTCATAGCTAACAAGTAACAAAGTTAAGTTTCAAATCTAATGCTTTCTGAATCCAAAACCTGAGCTCTTTCTGTTGTATCAGGCCTCTGAGATAGTGAAGGAATCAAATTGAGTGGTTTTCAGAGGATAGACTGTTAATAAGTAATTGTTTTATAATGTTGTAAGAACAGAAGATTTTGGTCACTGAATTTAATCTCAGGCTAAGTGCCTTGGAGTTTAATAGCAGTTTATTATAAACACTCTTATTCAGAAAGTTGCCATATAAATAAATATGCCAGGGCCCTGCATTAGTGTTATGTTTCTGATTCAGTCCTTGGTGAATTTTACACCTAGAGAAGAACAGACTTTGGGTTTTGCTTAAGGCTACAGCCTGAGGCAGGAGAGAAGTGAGAACTAGTTAGTAGTTTAGCCCCTGCTGCTGTGTTTTTAGACTGCCACAGTGGCCATTTCCTTGCCAGATGTTACAGGCCTGTATAAAAGAGGCAGACTCAGCCTGCTGCCTAAGAGTTACTTTTCTACAAGGTTTTCTAACAGTTTCTTTTGCTGTGCTTTCTCTGCATAACTTTAAGGAGGAACAGCATCAAAGGGAACTCTGTCTACTTCGAAAAAGACTAGAAGAACTAGAAACAACGCAAAGAAAACAACTAGAGGAACTTGGACCTCCTGGGGAATGAAGTTCTTGGAGAAAAGTCATACCAAAAGAGGTGAAATCAGTGACTCCATAAAGCTTGAAGGTTTAAACATTTGTGGCATTTAGATACTTTATTACTGTTTGCCAAAATACTTGAATGTGCCTCAAGAAAAGGTACCAGCTACATGCTGTATTGCATGACTGTCAAGATTTTAGGATTATACTAATGATGACAAGTGATGCATTAAAAGGAAGTTTCACAGAAATTTAGAGTATGTGATTACCCTTTGAGAATGTAAAACAAAAACTAAAAGGAACTAATTAGGGAATCAAGTTATAAAATTATTAATTTTGTTGAATTTTTTTGTCTGAAATATGCCCATCTTGAATTCCCTTTTCCTTATTTTTGAGATGCTTGGCAAAAACACAGTCAATAAACATCTTCTGGTTTACTATATACAAAAACTATAAAGTAATTTTTGAAGAAAGATGACAATTTAAAAGCATAAAAAAAAAAATCTTAAAGGTATCTCCATTCATTTTAAAAGGCTACCTTTTCTAAAAACTGCACATAATTTATTAAAAAACTTAAATATTTTTCTAACTGTATTTGTGTTTGATTTTTTGAGCATACAGCATATATTCAGCAATGTAGAAGATCTCACCGAGTTTAACTTTGTTGAATTAAAATAGAAAATAACAAGTACAAATAATTAAATCCTGTGGCTGTATTAAATTAGGGGGGCATTGATTGTAAAACTTGAACCCAGTGGGGTCTCTTTAGAGGTATTGTTGCCATTTAACTTTGCTTCCCACTGTTTTGGATCTAACCAAATAATGATAAATGTTTTATTTCTCTGTGTCCATAAATATGCCATCGTTTACTCTTCTTTTCCCCTACTGTGTACCCTTCAGAAGCTTTTTACGTAACATCTTGTAGAGAAATTTCACCAGGATAATTTCATGTCAATGAGGCAGAGCTTAAGTCTGCCAAACTAAGTGGAGAATGTTCATTATCCAGAAGTCTTCACAATCAAAAGTCCAAGTTAATGGTGGAGGTCAGGAATGTAATTGTAATTCAGCAATGCTTAGCACCATTCAGCAAGACACTAGGCTTACTTACTCCGTGATAAAGCTGTTTATTTACATAGAGTATACAGTGACACCTTGTTCCTGAAAAATAATTTCAATGGAGCCACTTAAAATAAAAAATTTTAACTAGTAAACTGAAAAAAAGACAGAGTCCAAAGTTACATCAAAATGTTTATTTTTGGATATAGACATTTAAAACATTCATCTCCAAGAACAGCTTCAATCAGGTATACAATAAGAAATAGACTTTAAATCCTAATACGGAAAAGGTAACAGAATTAATTTTTAAATGCTGCTGTAGACACTAGTGTTAGAAAAAAAAGTTTATAAATGGTTTTGCACCAAAAAAATATGCAAAGAAACTTGAAAATAGAAATAGTTTGCCATTTGTTCTCTGTTGCTGTTTAATATAGACCCAGTGACTGATTGTCTTCAGCACACATCTAATTTGGCCATTTTACTGCTTTTGGCTATTGTGATCCAAAATGTGATCTAGATAGTGCTTTTCACTGGAGGATTGACAAACACGCTACATACATTAGTGAATCTCCACACCACCTCAGTGAGGTAGGTTAGAAATATTATACAGAAATTGAGGCACAAAGAGGTAAGTGACTTGCCCAAAGTTCCCAACAGCACACAGTCCCTGGAAGAGGAGGTAACTCTCTACACAGGACTCATGTGCCAGAGAGCTGGACAGGGACACCCTCGTGTAGCATTTAGTAAATACTTAGATAAAGCTGTAGCTGATCCTTTCAGTTTTCTGTACCCTTAAGAAGGGGAAGTCTTTTGGGCAACTCTCCTACCCTTGGCTCTCAACTCTCCTCCTATTGTTCTCTTATGAACTCCTTCACCTCTTTGAAGACTGTAGCAGCCTTATATGGGGACCAGACCTCTCACCTTTATACTTATATGTAACCTATTTGGTAGTATTTTTGAGGTGTGTCATTGGACACCATTGGACAGACAGTGGTCAAAAGCGAAAGGATTGGGAAGGTGCCTATCAGGGCGGTAACTGCTTATTTTCTCTGATCAGTTTGTTGAGGTATCGCCTTTCTCTTTACCAGATACTGCGGAGCAAAAAAGAATTGCGTTTATCTAAGACAAATTCGTGTTTAAATCCTGATGTTTCATATAGTATTGGTAAATGATTTTAACAAATATGTGATCATGTTTGATTTGACTTGAAAGAAATTCTTTTCCTAGATCAGGGATTTGGAGCACCAAGGGTAAACGGTGCCTGTTAACAAGAAAAGCTCGAGTTGCCAATTACACTTTTTACTTCTTCTGGTTTAATAGAAGGAAAACACAGTGGTATTAAAATTGGTCATGAGCAGCAAAAATTCAGGAATAAAAAAAATCAGCAATAAAAAGACTACAGTATAACTGGATAGAGACTTCTTTAAAAAGAAAGGTATGAATAAAGTGGGTATTTTAAATTCTTTCTCCTGTGAGGAATACTTTCCAAAAGTACATAGTAAGACTAAGATACCAAGTTGTATACTAATATTTTTTGGGCCTTGGGCCTCAAGTATATATATTTATATATAATACTCCAGTGTGAACAGCAATTTGATGAAATGTAAAATGTATCTTTTTTTTTTTTTTTCAAATCACACACAAGTATTTATAAGCACAGGGTTCACCAGAAACCTAAAGCAAGGAGACACTAGTATCTTAGAACGGCAGGATTAGAGGAGTAAGTTACTCTTCCACAGATAGTTCTGATCAAATGTTTTGAAGCAGAACTAGTGATTTTGTTGTATAATACCCAACATGTCCACTATCAAATACATTATGAAACAAAAAATGAAGGGAAAGAAAGGAACATGTTAGGACAAAGTGGGTAAAATGCTGTTCATTTAAATAAAGCCCACTCACTCTCCTTGCTTTAGAGCTCCTTGATGAAATGGCGGTGAGTTGGATGGAATGCAGTTGGTGACCACTGAAAAACACGAGCCCTTTCAACAATGTTGCAACACTGTTAGTTTTTGGTTTAAACACACACACTCACAAATGCTAAGTGTACACACTACCAAATTCTGCGGTCAGCTTTTCCAAGAACTACTGGGGAAAGTTTCAATGCTGCAAATCCTCGAGGTTGCCCTAACACCTCCACCTTGTTTCCAAATGACTCATTTCACATTTTGTTTTGAGCATTGGCAAGTATCCCTTTTCTGCAGAGGTGCAGTGTAGTCACAAGTGCTACATAGCTGTAGTTTTCTAACAAAACCACTTATATCATTGTGCTTAAGTGGAGACTGTAGTTACAATACTGACACTTGCTTACTGGCCCTGTATTCTCTGTAAACAAGGAGGCTGTTTGCAACAACCACTTCAACTCTATTTACAGAAAGGTTCCCACAGTATACACACAGGCACAACGGTTGGTATGCTTTCTAAAAGCTGTGTATGTGCCTTGGTCTCTTAAAAAGACAGTGCTCAAAGTGGAACCTATGTGCAAACAAGAAATTAACGACACAGAGTAGCTCAAGCAGCCATTTTGCTCCCAAGTCGTCTGAAGAACTTTGCCAGATTAAGCCAGGCCCCAGAGTGCTTATATCCACTTGCATTTCTTCTTTTCATCAAATAAGACTTTTACATGCAAGAGTTGTTTCTGAGCTTCTTCCAGCCCTCGTTCTCTTTCTAGTTTATTTAGAATCTGTTGACAATTAGAACAGTTATTTTAGATATTGTTGGTTTTAGCATTACAATTCTGTTTTTTTGCATACCTGATGCCATGAGTGGTAAAATCTGTATGAAACAGATGCCAACATTTTTTCGATCATTTACATACTCACTTTGCAAGTTGTTTTGCTAAGTCATTATCACAGGATCAACAACACCTTGGCTTAAAATAGAAGCTCGAAAGAAATACCAACAATTTGCTTACAAATATGCGGCGAGGCTTCCAAGGCCCTGCTTTATGCATTATGTCACAGCCATTCCAAGCACAGCAAGCATTCCTGGGCAGCCAACATGCAGGCAAGTATTTCTACTTAAGTGCAGCAGGCAGGGCATCCTGGTCAGAGACTAATACCCCCCTCCCCATCTGGGCAGTGTAGTCCCTCCTCTTCCCTCCCCCATCCCCAGTGCTCCCCTTCTCTCCCCTGACCCCTGGAAAGAGGGATGCTTATCATGTTTAAGGAACTCATTGCCTCTACCCTACCTTAGCGCTTCACTTGATCTTCAAGTAGCAAATGGAATTGGTGAGCTATTCTCACCATTGACATGGATAGCCTGTCCCAGCATGACTGAGTAGGGGGGAATCAGGGAAGGGGGAATTAACATATATTTGGAAACAACATCTGATGAATGTGTCTGTGTGAATTCCCAAAGAAAAAAATCCAGATTAAGGAGAATTATTGAAATAGTTGCTTAAGTTAGAAATGTCATATCACTATTGAATACAAAATCTAGGCAATTTAACAAGCTTAGCTTTCATTTTTAGCGGATGACAATCAAGCATAAGCTGGCCCTATGTAATAGGGCCACTACTTACTCAAAGCTAACTTGAGTCAGTGTGGCTGTAGTCCCCATGACCTCAAATGTAAACTCAGGCTGGTCCAAAGGTGGGCAGCATGATAAAACAGTTAGAGGGGCAGCCGTGTACGGGGTCTGGCTCAGTGCCAGGATCCCTCATCTCAGACAGACTTCCTGGCCTTTGTTTCTGGCCCTTTGGAATGCCAGAGCTGTCCTGAAACTTACAGAATGCGATAACCAAGTCCTTGTGATTGATTCATAGGTTAAAAAACAATGTTTAAAATCTTACCTCATCAAAATATTTTACGATGTATTTGTAGATTTCTGTCAAGGCCACTTCTTCGTTAAATTCATTTTCATGTTTCTAAAAGAAAGGCTTGTTGAGAGATTCTGAAGTGACTTATTTTTATAAAGTAGTAACCAATATTTCTGCTTTCTAATGATACCTTAGATTCCTGAGTTAAGAATTCTTCCATTTCTGAAGGTGACAATGGAGGCAAATCCCTGATTGCTTTGTAATAAGATTTTACTTCTTCTTTGTAGGTTGGGATATCCTTGGCATAGAGAAGTTTATTAGTTGGTGCTTCCTGAAAAAAAGCAACCACCACCAAAAGAGTAAAAAACCATGGGGAATTTGTAACAGTATTACCTCCTGCTAACAAAGCTTCATGAAGTAGGCCTTAATAAATGTTGTTGACTGAATGACTGACTGCCATCTAGATAGTTCTGGTGAGTCACTGTTATTTTCAGGCAAATTAAATGCTAATATATTCTGCCTTCCTCTCATAAAAGAACTAAAATTATTATTTTTGCATGATTTTGAGTTACTGTAACAATGGAACTTATTTCAATCATAGTTCATTACTAATGGTTGTAAAAAGCCTGAATTAAAACATTTGCTCTCATCCTCACCCACCAGTGAATTTGGCATTTATAAAAGACTTGATTGTAGGTCTGATTGGGCCCTTTATATAACCATGAAACTGGTAAGTAATTGGCAGTGGCAGATTTTCCAGCTTGTCCCTTTTATTTCATTATTTTATCAAGAGCTTCCATTTTCCTTAAGGAAGCTCACAGTGTTGGTGGTTCTCATATCTGATTTTGCAAAGGTCCCCTGGAAGTTGAATATTTTAATGTAATTACAACAGTGATAATATTTTAAGATAATGACTTTTTTAAATTCTTTAACTTATTTTTCACAAAATTCTACTCAGGGAAGATAGGTGAGTTAATGATGGGGCTAATGTTCCAGTACATTTTACAGAGCCCATGAGGCAGAATCAATGGCTTGATCAATTATCTGAAGGATGCCTAAACTGAGATCTGAGTTTTTCTCATTCGTCAATTTAAGTAGAAATCATGTGATCATTCAAAAAACATTTATCACTGTGCACAGGTATTGAGTGTACAATGATGAAGATGACCAGTGCCTGCCCTTAAGAAGCTTACAGTCTAGTTGAGAAGACAGATTTAAAATTTACACTGTGTGTACTATGATACAAGTAATTGGCAGCAGGGAGTAAAGAAAAGGACTGCAGAATTGGACAAATCAGAAATCATAATTCTGCTTTGTGTGGTCAAGTAAGATTTGTAACACTCAGAACATGAATTCCCTCATCTATAAAATGAGGGCAATAACAGATGTACTTGTGAGGATTAATTGAAATATACCAAAAACATGGTAAATAATCTATACACAGCTGTTTTTACTGTGAATAAACAAACATCTAAGTGTCTTTCAGTGCGCTAAAATGAACTTTATTAGTCAAATGAAGAAACCTCACAAAGTAGGTATATTTCAATTGATCTGAGTCTCCTACATTTTTGGGTACACAGTAGGAAATCATGTTTGTTGAATGAGTGAGTAGGATTTTAATAGATGGGCTGTGAGACAAAAGCTATAGCATAGAGGGTGTGTAGAGTGTGTAGGAAAATGATAAGAGGAAAGGAAAGAGACCTTAAGAGACCTTAAGCCCAGCAGGAAGCACCACATGGCACTGCGAAGACTTTGGCAGGTGGGTATTGGGAAGTATTTGCAATTTTTAAGAAGCAGACTGACAAGATCAGATGTATGTTTCAGAAAGATAACCTGAGACCGTGAAAAGGAAGCATTTAGGGGATGAGTGGGCAGCAGGGGCAAGGACACTGGTTAGGAAGCAATTATTATCCCAGTAGGCAGGGGATGAGGAAGAAGGGACACAAACATGTTCAAGAGAGAAGTGAGTGGTAACTAATTGACTGGGGATAGAGGTTGGAAGAAAGCAGGAGGAAGGAGAGGAGTCCAGACAATGCTGAGGTTTCTACTCTGAGAGACGAGGCAACATGATTTTGCAAGAAGAGTGGTGATGAAGAATTTAGATTATGCCTAGGAGTCTGTGGCACCTATGAAACGTCAATCACTGTTCATTCCGGTACTCTTAAAATCCTTCTGCCAAAGAGATGCCTCTCAGCATTCAGAGATAATCTACTAGGTACAGATATTACTCAGTTTAATATGTTTTGGACTGCTCAAATATGACCAAAACATCTTTCTTTGCTTTCTTGAGGCTTTTGATCAGCAAAGAAAACTACAGGAAAGCAATATTTATGCTTTGATTATAATCTCAGGCAAGATTTTCTTCCCCATAAGCAATTTGTTATATTCAAATATACTTTTTATGTATATTCAGGTGCAATTAATTTAGTTTCATACTATTTCAGACTTTGGGTTAATAGCTTATCTGTGTTTATAGAAGGTTTTTCCCAGGTAGAATTTTGCAATACAGTGGGGCCAATTATTTTTATTTTTTTAGATGTGGGGGTCTGGCCCTGTTGCCCAGATTGAAGTGCAGTGGCATGATTATAGCTCACAGCAACCTCAAACTCCTGGGCTCAAGTGATCCTCCTGCCTTAGCCTCTGGAGTAGCTGGGACTACAGGCACATGCCTCCACACCTGGCTAATTTATAAAAAAAATTTTTTAGGAGTCTTGTTATGTTGCCCAGACTGGTCTTGAACTTCTGGCCTCAAGCAATCCTCCGGCCTCCCAAAGTGCTGTGATTATAGGCATGAGCCACCATGCCTAGCCATTTTTACTTTTTTAAAAAATAGATTAATTTTAAAGAAAAGCAAATTTACAGTGACCCTCATTGACTATTTCTTTTTGGCTGGTGTAGAAATGCTTACAAGAAAGACGGTGCATCAGACTCACAGGAGTATGGACAAGAAATACACAAGCTGGGCCTTACCTTCCCTAGTTGCTGCTCTGTGAGAGAAAACGCGTCCATGAATGCCTGGGCAATCACTGACAAACAGCCATCTATATGTGGTGTCTTCTTAATGTCAAAGACAAACTGAGGGTTCTTCAGGATATTTACCCAGAAGCGAAGAGGAAGGCTGTTCAAAGAGAATAATTCTTTTCAAATAGGGCCATTTGGTCTGTTTATCACAGTTTGTAAATGGGCGGTTTTATCCTTGTTATTGAAATATACAAGTCTGCTTAGCCAAACGTACCAAGCAACAAATGGCAGCATCTCTCAGAGAACAAGAAAGAGTTAAACTGACAGAGCTACTGATGAAAGGAAGGCTAGAGGAGAAGTTTGAAAGTGGCCATAAGAATTCTTGATCATGAGAGACGCTGGTTACCAGTGAGAACGCCACACTATGATCTCCAGCACCTGAGCCCTTCTCATGCCTTCTAAGTGTGACACCCTGTTCTAAGCCACCACCAAATCTCACCTGGATTATTATTCCCCAACTTCTGACAGCTTATTCTCACACAACTACCTGTGATCCTCTTAACACAGACTCAGACCATATCTGTCCTCTGCTCCAACTCTCTGAGGCTCTCCACCTCTCTGGATAACACCCCTGTGATCTGGCCCTCTGTACCTCACACATTCCACCTAGCTTATTATCTGCACTGTTCCCTGCTGGGTCTCCCCAGTCCACAGTCCTGGCTGCCCCTGCTCAGGTGTCACATCTGGGTGCCCTGTGGCTCCCAAGCTTGGTGTGGGAGTAGTGGGACTGGAGATAAGAGGCTACAGCATGGGAAGGGAGTGAGCCCGAGTAGAGAGCAGGGACAAACCTGCCTTGAATGAGAGATCAGACCTAGAACTCTGTAAAAGGATTTGGCTGACCCCATTGGAAGGCTTGAGCTTGCACAGGGAAGCCCTCCTACTCACCATAATTCTGATTCTTAGCTTATGCACAAAATATTTCAGATAGAGGTAATGAGCTATGTTCCTTTACTGAGGAGACACTTAGAATAAATCTGGATACCTTGGCTATGCTTAAGGTAAAATGTTAAAATGCACAACACAAACCTTTGGCCAGTGCTCATGGTATCTGAGGACTGCATTTGATATAACATTCCTACACAGAGTCAGAGTGCAGAAAGATAGCTTGGAAATTACAAAGTATTTTAGCGACAACTAAAAGAGCCTTCTCTAATGGATAAATGGTATGATGAAACATTTCTCGTCCTTTGCTGATCAAGCTAAACTTGTTTTAATGTTCTAGACAATGTCTTTTTTCATGCATTAAATAGTTTATTTTATTCTAAAGAATAGGATTCTCAGTATAGGGATAGTTTCAGTTATTGTTTAAAAATAGTAACTGAGCAAATATAGCTTACCAAGCCCAAAGATTATGAAAGAGATAAATGAATCCTTCTATTAACAATCTATACCCTCCTTTTAGTTAATATCCTGTTCCAGATTCTTGAAAACAGTAATCACCTACATTCCCACCTGTTTGTTTTCCAAATATGTACAACGTCAGGATCTGTGATTTTTTTGTTTTCAGCCTGGGCATCCAAAAAGTCAAAAAAGTATTTTATAGCAAATGGGGCTCTGCTGTTGGGTAAACTCCAAATGCTTCTAAAAAGTTTTTCAAGCACAGAGTGAATTGCCACCTGAAAGACAGAGAACATCAGATTTGGGAGATTAAAAAATATGGTAGTAGTTTTAAAAACATAAGAAAAGCACATCTAAGTTCAGAGAAAACGATGTGCAAAACAGAAAAACTGAGGAGAAAAACGTAAAATTGTCAAAATGAGGCCAGCTACTCACAGTGTGGGACATAAGTCCTGAAAACCCATGCCCTGGTTTAGATTTGGTTCATAAGCTTCTTGCTGATAACAACATTGTTTAGTCAACAGGGAGGATATCTTAGAAATCGCTAACAGTTACCAGGTCGATTGTAATGCTGTATACGTAAACCAAGAAGCCATGGATGTTTGGCTTTTATTAGTTATGTTCAGCCTGGAAAAACCCAATTGATAATGCTCTGTTCCCAGAATTTTTCCTGTTGCGTGTATTTCCATCATAGGGTTTTATTGTGTACTTTCTTACAAAAACCAAATAGACTGAGCTCTGTGGGGCAGCTGAGAAAATCAAGAGGCTTGGACTGCCCTCTGCCCACTAAACAAATCTCCTAAGCTCTAAGTAGATTCTTTGTTATAATCTGAAGAAGCATGCCCATCAAGTTACCAGGGCCAAGCATAGATAATAGCATTTATATTGCTAGTCATTTCAGAGGGAAAAAAAGAAGATCACCACAGACTTCTGTTAATTCCACTAAAAGCCAGATAAAGTAAAATTTGCTCCTGATTTGGTATTCTACTGGCTTTCACATCTGACACTTTTATGTGAGCAAAATTCTTAATTCTAAAATGAAAAAAAAATCAGTTAAGATTTACTAGGTTTATAGTCACTGACCCTCCCCACCCCCTTCATTTTATTTGCAATTCAAAGAGGGAGTTTTATTGCTCATCTATAATAATGAGTAAACAAAAAGGAATAATTACGCTGTCAACCTAAAAAATAACATAGTGAAATGGTGGGTAAAGGGACTCGGAGCAGTATTGAATCTCTGATTGAAGATGCTATAGTAGAAATTTTGTAAAGTGCTGTTATCTTTGCAGTTTATAAAAAAAAAAAAGAAGGGGGTAGGAAGTGTTTACAATTTAAACTTTCATTTTGCTTTGCTAGAAGGCGCAAGGGATTTGTAACATTTTCACACTTCAGTGGAAATTAAGTCAAACACATCATACACCCCCAAGATAGCCGTAAAAAGCGCTCCCAGAACAGTAAGTGTACCTTGGTCGACAGCAGCTTTGTCAGATACATTTCTTTTACTTTGAACTTGTGCTTCCCTCGATGTCTCTTTCCTTGCACATCTTGGAATGCTTCTGAATCTGGTAAAATCTGAAGGGAAGACAGAGTAGAAGCGTTACCCAAGGAGACCATTCATGCTACAGAAGGCATGCAATTCAGCGGTGAGCGCGAGAAAGGCTGAACTCACCAAATGGCAGTGGTCGTCAGAGTATTCCACATCTGAACGCCAGAGAAAGAGGGAGAGAAAACAGTCCATTAAAAAAACACCCACAGGCTAATTGGCCTTCTCATAAAAAGCCCCATTTGTGCATAAACTGAGGAGGAGGTTACTTGAGCTCTTCAGAGCTACATTTTTCTCCCCTGCTGCATCTTAAGAACAGTGTGAAGATGGGATGGGCTAGGGATTGGAGTGGGAAACAGGCTCTCTGTCCCTGAAAGTGTTAAAACAGAGGCTGAGTGACCTGTTGTTGGTGGGGGATGCGGGTTCCCCAAAGGGGTGTCCTACAGCCTACCAAATTATCCCATCTGTATAACCAGGAGCCCTGTACTACCTGCTTGGACTGCCCAGGTGCTGGGACCTACCCTGCTCTTTCTAGTAGTGAAAAACTCAGGAAGCCCTACATCTGGCTGTATGAGAGGGATTTTAAAGCCCCAGGTCCTATTCCAGGTTTATGTCCAGAGAAATTATATCCCAGTCAAGACAATCAGTTCTTAGCCCTCAGAAAGGTTCTGGGCCTCCTCTCACACAGTGTTCTCCCACCCTGAGGCTATCGGGGAGCTAGAAGAGATCTCTGGAGACTGGCCTACTGACTTTCCCATAAAAGCTCCCTCTTTAGTTTGCCTCTCCACTTCCTGGGAATTTCGCAAATGCTATCACAGGAGACTTGGACTTTCTAAGTGCGTTTTCTTGTTTGTTCAGCTCTTGTGGGGCTGTGTGATTATCTGCAACCTTCCCTCTCCGTTTGCCGGGGGATCTCCTCTTGTTAGCCCCATCCTACCAAGGAGACGGAAAAAAGCTGTAAGGCTGAGATTCTACCCTGAGGCTAGGACTGCTAAGAGGCAGCAACTTCCTCAGTGTTAGGCAGCCTGAGCCAACCACCATTTACAGTTTCCTCTCCTGGCCAGGCTCAGATTCTTAGAACTAGAAACACATGAGAATGGCTTTTCTCAGCTTTCAGAGAATTACACAGCAACAACTCAATCTCACCTTTGTGACAATACATCTGAGAGAGGCAAAAAGCAATACTTCATAAAGCTGGGTGAGAACAAAAGGTTAACTATATTATATTGGTTACCTGAAGTAAAATTTGCTATCTTCTTAAAGACTTTTATAGTGGATCCATTTGATATCTGAAACCAAAGATAAAAAATATATGAGTTTTCAAAATTTAATGTATTTCTCAACTTCACCCAGGAATTAGATGGCTGGATGGATCTTATATGCTGTCACTTATTAAATCAAATATTTATCAAGAATTACTACATTCTGGGCACTGTGCTGGAGGTTGGGAGGACTAAGCCATGTTAGGACAGGCCCCAGCCTCTCAGAGGTCAAGGGAAGCCTGTGCCAGTTTCATTTTTTGAGGTTTCTATTTGTTATGTACTGAATGTTTGCATCCTCTCCAAATTAACAAATTGAAATCTTAATCCCAATGTGATGGTATTAGGAGGTGGGGCCTTTGGGAGGTGATTAGGTCGTGAGGGCAGAACACTCCTGATGGAAACAGTGCCCTTCTAAGAAGAGACACCAGAGCTTATTGGTTCTCTCAGCTTTCTACCTGTGAGGAAACAACAAGGAGATGGCGCTCTGCAAACCAGGGAGAGGGTCCATGCCAGTCACTGAACTACCAGTACTTTGCCCTGATCTTGGACTTCGGCCTCCAGAACCCCGAGAATAAATGTTTGTTGTTTAAGCCAGCCAATTGATAATATTCTTTTACAGCAGCCCTACTGGCTAAGACACTATTGTATTAAGAAATGTTGAAGCAAGTTTTCAAAATTGTGGTATATAATAAAAATAAAAAAAATTGTGGTATATAAAGCTGGTGTCTACCCTTTGACACAGCATTTTCATATCTAGGTCTATACTCAATAGAAATAAGTACAAGTCCTGATAGCAAACTATGTGTAATTGCCCCCATACTGGAAACAACCAAAATATCCATCAGCATTAGAATGAATAATTTGGAGCATATTCATTCAACAGATTATAAAACGATGAAAATTATCAAACTACTGGGTGAATCCTACAATCCTAATATTGAGCAAAAGAAGCCTGACACAAAAGAAAGCATACTGAATGATTCCATTTACATAGAGCCAACAAAACCCAGAGAGTCGAATGCAGTATTTCTACGTCAGATATTTAGAGAAGTGATCTGGAAGGGCCAGGAGGTGGCTTCCATTTCCTGACCTGGGCGACAGTTACAGGATGTGTGCACTTGATGATAACTCCTCCAGTAGTAGGTTTCTTCTTTCCTGTAGGTATATACAGGTTGAGCATTCCTAATGTGAAAATATGAAATCTGAAATGCTTCAAGTTCTGAAACTTTGCTGACATGATGCCACAAGTGGAAAATTCTATTCCCATGACCTCGTATGATAGGTCGCTGTCAGAACCCATTCAAAACTTTGTTTCATGCACAAAATTAAAAATACTGTATGAAATTACCTGAAGGCTATATGTATAAGGTATACATGGAACATAAATGAATTTTGTGGTTAGACTTGGGTCCACTCCCCAAGATAGCTCATTATGTACATGCAAATATTCCAAAATCCAAAATCTTAAACACTTCTGGTTCCAAGTGTTTTGGAAAAGGGAGACTCAACTTGTAATATTTTTTAAAAGCTTGTAAAGTCATAAAAATTGCAGATACATTTTAACAAAAACTTTAAAATTGAAGTATAACATACAAGAGAGTGCTTAACTTTTGCTGATACTAAGTATACAGCTATTACTATGCATTAGTATGAATATACTACCAATAGCCATACAATAAAAGGAAAGAATTATTAATACGTACTACAGCACGCATGAACTTCAGAAACATTATGCCAAGTGAAAGAAGCCAGTCACAAAAGACCACATATTATACAACCCTATTTATACGAAATGTCGAGAAAAGGCAAATTTATACAGACAGAACATGGGGGGTACTAGTTGCCTAAAGCAGGGGTGGAGGAAATAACAAGTGACTGCTAACGGGTACAAGGTGTCAGGGTGATGAAAAGGTTCTAAAATTAGATTGTGGCAATGGCTGTGCAATTTTGCAAATATACCCAAAACCACTGAATTGTACATTTTAAACAGGTGGGACATAGAGGCTAAGATGCAGAGGGCAGGCCTGGCTCCCAGGGAAGAGTAAATTGTTCTCTGGGAGGGTCTGGTCCACAAAGTTGTAAGACAAAGGAGGCAGGTCAGAGATACACAAACCCCCACCTCCATCCTGAACTTGTAGCTAGAGGATTAACCCTGTCATTTCTGAACCTTATCAGCTAGGTGATTTTGCCCTCCACTCTAAAGATCCAGGGCTGTCCTGAATTCTAATATTAGTTTGGACCCGGTCTTCCCCAGTTTTGAAAACGTAAGAAGCCTAGAATTTCTCTTCCAGCCTGCAGCACATTGGTTATCAGAATGTATGAGCCAGCCTAGCAAGCATCAAAGGATTAAAACCTAAGCTCCCTTCAGGTTGCATCCAGAAGGAAGAACAGAGCAAGGGCCAGTCCTCAAGTGGCCCCCAAACACGGCTGTCCAGCCAGCTGTGTCCACCCAGCCAGTAAGTGTAGACCAGAGGCCTCCAACTGCTGGTGTTCATGACATCTCTCGGACGAGGGGTGGCTGGGGCCATGAGGCCTCTGCAAAGTGTCTCCAGCGAGGATTCTTAACTCTTACTGCGCTCTTCTACTCTGCTGTTATTACCTAACATCCTCTCCTTTCCCCCTTGAGCCATTCATTGTTTCCTGGCTGATTTTCCAATTCTCTTCCATATTTGATGCAATTAAAGTAAATGCTCTGTGCAGGCACCCCCCTTAGCAATGCTCAGACGCCCAGTTTATGAGAAGGTTTGAACATAGTTACAAAATTCCTCCCCATGAAGGGCTTGGATATGCCCTTTTTCTAAGCCAATAAATATCTTTTTATAAAAGGAAGCTGGTGATTCATTCTGGGTAATTGTCAAAGAATGAATCCCAAATGGATCCCGTGGAGTGTTGAGCCAATACTCCGCTACTGTCAGACGCTTTGTTTTGCCAAAAGTGAGCACCCTTACTCTATAATCACAAACACCATGGATGGGCCTTCCGATAAGCAGCACTGCCAAAAGTTCAAATGTCTTTTCGAGAGCTGGCACAGACTCCTTGCTGGCACTGTGCTCAGGCATTAAGATAGTGCAGACGCAGCTTGTACCAAGGAAATTTTACTCTGAAATTATCTCCTGAGAGCAAGTGTAAAAGCATTTTATTAGTGGATGAGGGTGTGTGTGTGTGTGTGTGTGTGTGTGTGTGTATGAGTGTGTTTGAGTGTGTATGTGTGTTTGAGTGTGTATGTGTGTGAGTGTATTTCCAACTTCCACAGCTGCTCCAGGGCTAGAACATTTCCCCCGTGTGACACTTTAACACTATCAGAAAGACATAAAAATAGTTTATTTACAGATGTTTGTGGGAGGAAAAGGTTTCTGTTTTCTGTTTCGCACAAGTCAGCTGCTGCCGAGGTAAGGGCAGAAATAAATGCCTTTTTGAAAAGCTCCATGGAATCCAAAGTGTTAAAAAGATGATTCTGTTTGTTCCATCTGAGGAGCTCTAAATGCTTTTCTAACAGTGACTCATTAATCGTCCCCTACTCCTGTGAGGCAGGGAGCATCCTCTGGGCCCCTACTTTAGGGATGAAAACCAAATTAAATCAAAGAAAGATTAATGCCACTGGATGGATCCACGGCAGGAAAGTTTCTCCAGCCCAGAGCAGAACCGGTACGCACAGCAACTTCAAATTAAATTCCTTCCAGTCTCAGTGTTCCTGGATTCGACGTGACAACAGGCGATTCCCCTCCAATGATGGCCAGCCCGTGTAGGAGGGGGCACAGGTGACTGAAGGGTTTCCCATCATCAGAATGAGAAGCTCTGACCACTCGGGAAGAAACGGACCCATGCCAACAATTTAAAGTCACTCCTCACATGAACAGGAGCTACACGTCCTCCAAACCTCTTGCAAGCAAAGGTGAGATTTCTTTATGGTAAGATACTATCTGTACAGCTTAACTTGGAGATAATTCCACAAAAATAGATTTCCTAAAAAATATAAGGTTGAACTTCTGTTTAGCCTCATTGAAGCTGCCATTTTTGTAGGTAAAAATGGTCAACTCTGGGCAATTTCATATGGCTCAACCTAAGAGAAATGCTAGAATATTAGCTACAAATTTTACGGAAAGTTATAAATATTCTGAGTATCATGACACCTTTTCTTTGTTTAAGAAAAAAAATCTGAAAACACAATTATCAAAATGAATCACATGAAAACCTTTCCGATATCTCTCATTCCTGAAACTGCCTTTTCTGCTAAAAATGATATCGTGTGGAAACAGAATTCTATTGCACTAGCCTTGTCCAGGCAGCCATGCGCCAGGATTGTCTTCTCCCTCAGGTCTCCTCACTGATGCCCCAAGGCTGGAAACAGATGAAAAAGAAATCTTTTTTCTCAGGGCCTGAAGGATAACCTTGCTCAGTCCTTCAGCAAAGGGGCTGGGGCTCACCAGAGCATTAGGAAGGGGCTCTCAGAACATTGTCAAGAGGCGCATCAAACCCAGGGCAGGCTTAGGGGATTCTTGAAAATAGAGCAAATGCCCATAGGGCTCCTGCTTCCGTCTTGTTTACTTGAAATTAACTCCCTCTGTGGACTATTAGAGATAACCCTGAGCTTGTCTTGCGTCCTGAGGGAGCCGGGCCTCCAGGAGTGTGTGAAATTGGGGACCTATGCTGGGCCGGAGGTGTCGGAGCTTGGATGCCTGTCCCAGGCGTCCTTTCTGAAGAAGGGAACTGTCATCTTCATGGACTGCTGGCTAGAAAGAAGGTTAAAGTAGGATTACAAGTAGGGAATCATTTTGATAAATTCACGGACATGAGATTTATCACAAGATTTTCAAGTTACCCTTTTGAATTTTGACACCAGAAAATATGACTACCAGGATTTCTCATAAATTGGGCCCTGAGCACAGCCACAGTCTCTCGAGTGGTTCTTTTTTCATCTGCTTTCAGCCTTGGAGCATCAGTGAGAGGTTCTGTGTGACCTTGGCCAAGTTTCTCAGCCCCTCTGGGCCTCAGAACGGGGAGAAGTGATAGCATTCACCTCATGGAACCATAAAGACAACCAGGGGTTGTCTTTCTATTGGCGAAAGCTCCTAGAACAGTGCCTGATACACAAGAAGCACTACGTGTGTTTACTAAATAAGTGAATATCTAAAGACATGCACACTGCAAGAGACTGTTAGAGACCGTCCAGTCCCTTTATTTTAGTGTCACAGATGACACACCTGACCAGAGCTGACCTTACCCAAGAGACCTTTTGGGAGGTCCCTATGAGATTTGAATGACAAATTTGGTGTTAGTGACCACTTCTGCATTAGCACACATCTGTTACAAGCAACACGCTTTAAGCAACGTAGTGGTTAAACGTCTTCTCTGCCTCTCAGAACTCCGCAGCTCAGAACGGGAGGTGTGATCTGTAGAGAAAATTTCCTGCCCAACAAAAGGCCTGTGCTGCACACTCAACACCACTCCACAGCAGGGTGTGGGTACTATAGCACGGTCCAGCAAAAGGTCACAGGGGTGCAGGTGAGAGGAGGAAAGCCTGGACCCCAGAGAAGCCATCCCACCACTGCCACACGGGGCAAGCATGCCGCCACCCCCTGGACACAAAGACTCCTGATCTCGTTGGCTCCAGAAACGCCGTCCCCTTCATAGTAAATGCACACAGAGCGACAGCCAGTTAAGGCAGCACTCGGGGAGGGTTTAATTATAGGGGTGAAAGACTCCTCTGACTTACTGTGTTTGTAAAGACAGCAGCGTGCTTAACCCCTTGTCTGCATAGGACAGAATGGGTCTGGAGCAGAAACCCGCCCTCCTGCCTCATAGGGTTGTTGTGGACATTAATTGACCTAATGCATTCGAGCAGTGCTGGGCACTGTCTGCCATTATTACCATCACAGAAAGCAATTGCCACAATGCTCGGTTTGGCAAGGACCCCAGCCGACAGGTGACAAGAGGGCATCACTGGCAGCGTGCGGCGCCGGGGCCTGCATCTAATCCACGAGACTCGGCATGTTTGCTGTGCCCTCAGATCCCCTCTGGAAACCTGTTCTTCAAATAAACAGAGAGCAAATCATCCAGGAGACCGGCTACACTCCCTGTTCCCTAAGGACAGACCAAGGCGAGAGGAAACAGGCTCACAGCAGCAGGGACTTTGTTTGGATAGTAGGAGAAACTGGCCGTCACTATGGATTAACTTTAAAATCCAACTAATTTGGACTAATTGGAAGGAGGTGAGTCTGATTCACTTAAAACTCTGAATTAGACCCTATTTTTAAATGAAATATTTTTTTGCTTTCAAGCACATACAGTGACTCAAACTAGGGCACTTTAGCAAATGAATAAGAGTGATAATTAGCATCTTGTCTCTTTGGAGGGAAATACAAGTACTCGAGGAGAACATTTTTCTTTAAACGAAAGGGCAAAGCAAACTTCAGCCCAGCCCTGTCAAATTACCCCAAATTTTGAATCTGCGGAGGCACAGCTAAATCAAGTATAGATTTAGGTGGCTGAGGGTGGTGGATGCTTTTCTCCAGGTGGTCTTTATAAAACAGCGTTTCTGAGATGGTCCAGGCCCAGAGAGCGCTGGGCCCGATGATCTCCTGGTTTCCTTCAAGCTCTCTGCGTTTATCTGCCTCACGGCTTAGCTTCTAAACATAAGGAGAATCCTTTAAGCCCTCATGTCCTCGTCTTGTCATTTATTACCACCATGCAGCAACGCTGGGGTATGAGGCCAATAAATCATTTGGACGGGAAGTGACTACAGGCCGGATTAATTTCATTATCATCCTTAAGCAGATAGGTGTCTAGCACGGCCGATGTCTCCAGTGGAGAGTGATGTTCTATCTCTCCTGACAGGCCTTCCCCTTGCCTCGCAGACAGCTCTGGTAGTTCTTCGTTTTCCCCACTGGAGTGGCTTTGTCCTGCCTCTCCCTAAATTAATGGCAGTGACTGGCCATAACATCCCCTTCCTTCGGGGCCACCAGCACCCCTGTGGCCACGGGGTGCTGAGAGGCCCGGCAGGGAGGGTACTGCTGAGCAAGGCGCGCACTCCAGCCAAGAGCACCAACGGAGGCCTCTGAGACCGTGCCCTTCCCAACCTGCCAAGACAAGCTTGCCACCTGGACGAGGGGACAGAAGGAGATGGCCCGCAGTCTGGAACCCTGAACTTTAAACCGATGCCATGATACGCCCCTCTCTAAGCCCTTCCACCCAGCAGGGTGGCATCTCTGACTGTGCCCACCCCCGCTCTGGAGCAGTTCCTCCAAGTGTGGCCACCAACACCCTGGGTTCCTGAGCCCAGGAATACATGCTTTTAGAAAGCTCCCTGGGGATCTTACAAACGCCAAAAGCTAAGAATGAGAGCTCTTGGCAAGATGTTCAAGATTGGCAAGTCTGAGCTATAGGAGAGTGAGCACAGGAGCAGGTTGTTAATCTGCGGCTTTCTCTGTCAGGTCCCCTCCAGCAAAGGTGCAGGGACAGCAACCACTTAGGTGTCACCCAAAGCAACCGCTTACAAACTGCCCCAGGATGGCATGCTCTGTCCCTGGCCATTATCCAGAAAACTCCGCTCTGGAACATTTCCAGCTTCCTCCAGGTGAAGGGAGAGCCTGACAGAGTCCAAAATCCTCCCAGGTGCAGACCTGTCTCCCTGGGACTTGTCTAGCTATGGGAGACAGGAGGCGCCTCCTCTCCTGGTGTCCTGGGGAGCGCCTCCTCCTGGATTCTTCAGCTCTGCAAAAGCAGCTGCATCCTGCACCTGCGCAGCCACCCGAGTCCCATCTGCAAGCCCTCCCCTGCCCCGACATCTCTCCCATCTACACAGCAAGTAGCGTCCACCTCCAGGGCAACTCTGAATCCACCCATGCATCTGCATCTCCAGAGCCACTGCGTCAATTCCGGACAGCACACTCCTCACCTGAAATTCTTCAACAGCTTCTAATGGCCTCCCTATCGCCAGGTTTGCGCTCCTCACGTCATGCCCTGTGCACGGCCATAATCATTTTGGAACACAAACCTCCCCTGCTTAAGGCCCTCCAGTGCTCCCCCTGTTCTCGTGGCAACATCCAAACTCCTGAAGAGGCTGTCCGGGCCCTGCAGGACCGGCGTCACCCCTTCTTGCACCAACCCCCGCTTCTCTGTAAGAGGCCACAGCACGTGCTCATTTAGCCACAGACCCTACAGCCACCTACCTGGATCCAAACCCGACTCTGCCACTGACTAACTGTTACTAAACCTCCCCGAGCCTCAGTGTAGCCATCCAGAAAGTGGGGTTAATGATGGTACCTACCCTCATAAGACTGTTATAGGACAGAATGAGCCAAAATACAAGGAAATGCTGAAAACAGCACCCGGCATGGAATAAGTGCTCCATAGCATTGGATATTACTGGCTGTCACTACACTCCACACCACCCCTGCCCCTGGCACTTTCAAGTTTTGGCCAATCTAAAAGCCATTCTGTGGAAGGACACGCTCTCCCCTTCCTGGCCAGATGCGCTGGCCCCCTATCCCAGCCTGGCTGAGTCCTCCTCATTCTTTAGGCCCCAGCTCAGTGATCACCTCCTCCAGGAAGCCTTCCAGATGCTCCAAGTCTCAGCACTATGACACTGGAAGGTGTTGCCTCTTTCCTCTTCTCTCCCTCCCTCTCTCTCCCCCTTCCCAGGGCTGCAGGCTCCATGAAGACAGGAACCTGGTCTCTGTTCCAATCTATGCAGCTCCAGCTCTTAGCACACGGCGGATCTTCAACAAAGACCCAGATAATGCTGCTGAACGCGTGACTCCCAGCACCGCGGCAGGGTCAGGAACCTGCCCTGCCTCCCATCTTGTTACACGTAGGCTTCCCTAGCACCCCGGTCTCTGGGAAGTCGTGTGTGCCTCCACTGACCTCAGCATGCAACCCCCATGTGGGTCAAGGGGCCTAAGGAAGTATTGCTGAATGTTGCAAATAAACAGGAAATTAAGAACTTCTTCAGGAAATAGGACCCTATGCAAAAGGTTACGAGATCGACGGTGAACACAGCGGCCCGAGGTGAGGCTTGGCACTTCTAGGGGGGTTGTGCAGCATCGACGCACTGACACCCAGCGGAAGCTAAATGGTAACTCCTCTCTGGCTTTCCCAGGAACGTTCTTCACAGGGTCCGAGAACCCCCTGACGGCAAAGCTTCCCACCCAAAATTCAGCTTGGAGAATTTTGGGTGGAAGCTGTTTCCTGTTCGAGCGACAGGAAAACCGCAGCCTTCTGAGAGGGGACCACGTGACACACACACCATGGCTCAGCGAAACAAGCACCAGAGAAAACCGCAATGACCAATCTGCAGAGTATTCCAGGACGCGGGTGAGAGTCCCGCGTTATTAAAAGGATTTCCACGGAGCTGGGCATCCTCTAGTCCAGCGAGGAGCGGGCTGAGGGAGGCGCACGGCGCCCACGCCTTGCTCCTACCTCGTAGTGGCCGATGGTGTTCAGCTTGGTTATGCCGTCTTCGAGGATCACAGACGAACTGTCAATGTCCAGAAGTTCTTTTTGTCGCGTGCCCACTTGTAGCTCTGGAATGAAAAGGGTGGGAGGAGGTGTGGGTTTATTTTTTTAATTACAGTGAGAAATTTTAAATGCTACCCTGTTACTTCCACGAATATTTATAAACGAATAAAATTTGAATAAAGTGGTGCGTCTCTGTTTAAGGTGTGGCGATATCACACTGGTAGCCTGAGTTTTGTTTTTGTTTTGTGTTTAGGGCTCTGGCTTTTCTTTTTTTTTTTTTTTTAAAGAGACAGGGTCTTGGCCAGGCACGGTGGCTCACACCTGTAATCCTAGCACTCTGGGAGGCCGAGGCGGGTGGACTGCTCAAGGTCAGGAGTTCAAAACCAGCCTGAGCAAGAGCGAGACCCCATCTCTACTAATAATAGAAAATAATTAATTGGCCAACTAAATATATATATATAGAAAAAATTAGCCGGACATGGTGGAGCATGCCTGTAGTCCCAGCTACTTGGGAGGCTGAGGCAGAAGGATCGCTTCAGCCCAGTATTTTGAGGTTGCTGTTAGGTAGGTGAACGCCACGACACTCTAGCCCGGGAAAAGTGAGACTCTGTCTAAAAAAAAAAAAAAAAATTAGATGAATAATTTCTCAAGACTTTATTAAAAAAGAAAAATGAGATGAATATTAAAAAACCGAAATTCAATTAGTAAGTGAGATATCCACTTCCCACTTTTTAAAAAGGCACTTGGCACTATATTGAAAGCGGAGCCAAATTTGTTCATTTTCATATGCATTATTATATAAGACCAAATTTAATCCAGAAAAAATTCTTAACTAGATTTTTAATATTTTAAGACTTATCAAAGGGCCAGAAACAAACTTTCAATGAGTACATATTAAATATATTGCAAAACTACTTGAACAAAAGATTATCTTACCATCTCTAAAAGAATAGCTTGAGTTTTAGCTTCTTTTTCTGCCTTTATTTCTTCTACTTCTTCAGCTGATCTTCCTTTGAAATCATCAATTTCTTCATCTGCTCCTATTCGACCACTCTGTAAGGTAGAATTTACTTTTAAAGAATAAAAAATCTGAGAAACATGGAAGACATTATTCTTAGTTACATCAAATGTGCTAAAATACCAACTGAAACAAATTTATGAAACTCTGAAAATTGATTTAACTTAATTCTAAAATATTAGCCAGATTGGGTTTCTGATTATAAAATCAAAATAAACAATTATATAGACCCTATCTGTTATCCAACTAACTACTGAATGAAGAAGGTAAATGATTTTAGAATTAAGCATTAATCCCAACCATAAAGATAAATTTGGCTTTGAGGAATCATATTAAAACATGGGAGAAAAGTCTACGTTGTTCCACAGAAATTTCTGGGTTCTAGCCTGGCTCCAGGGTATCCCCAGTTGAAAAGTTCCCTCTCAAGATGATGGTTTAATTTGGCCTTGAAGCTCTACTCTTAACTAGAGTTAGGTGGTAAGAAAAACTTCCCCAAGGTGTTCACATAAGCTTCCAGAGCTAAGGCTGTTCCAGTAGAACAGAAACTGAAAAAAAAAGGGGGAAATGAAAAGATAGCTAGATAAATGACTATCTTTGTGGAAGAGAGAAAGAGCTCTAACTTGTTCTAGTGTAATTAAGCAAGGTAACATAATAATTCTGAAGAAATAAGTTCTAATAGATGAAAAAGCTAAATCCATGCTAATCACTAACATGCATGTACATTTAACCACAAGAGGGCTCTACTTACATCTAATTGTTCCCTCGTGGGTTCTGGTGATCGATCAGGAATTAATAAATCAGGAGGGTCATCAAATGGATCATCTAAAATCACTGTATGATTTATCCTTACAAAATAAACACAAATTAAATGTTACTGTTTTTTTTTTTTTGAGACAGAGTCTCACTCTGTTGCCCGGGTTAGAGTGCCATGGTGTCAGCCTAGCTCATAGCAACCTCAAACTCCTGGGCTCAAGCGATCCTCCTGCCTCAGCCTCCTGAGTAGCTGGGACCACAGGCATGTGCCACCATGCCTGGCTAATTTTTATATATATATATATATATATATATATTTTTTTTTTTTTTAGTTGTCCAGCTAATTTCTTTCTGGTTTTTTTTTTAAGCAGACATGAGGTCTCGTTCTTGCTCAGGCTGGTCTGGAACTCCTGAGCTCAAACGATCCACCCACCTTGGCCTCCCAGAGTGCTAGGATTACAGGCATGAGCCACCGTACCCGGCCTAAATGTTACATTTATTTATTTCAAACCATATTTTATTTTCACAGATTCTAACAAATAATTTGAGTATCTCTAATGCCAAAAAAAAAAACACTTCACAAAGATATTACTAATCTAGGCACACTTTCATAATGAGTGCTGTTTTTCACTGTTTGATGCCCTATTTACTACTCTGCATTATTTTAAGATGTAAACGAACATAAATGTCTAAATCTTAGTAGAACTTTTGTCCTATTTCTCAATAATTTGTATTTAAGAAAACTAAATTAGGCCCGGCATTCAGTGGCTCAGGGTGGTAATCCCAGCACTTGGGGAGGCTAAAGAGGAGGATGGCTTGAGCCCAGGAGTTCAACAGCAGCCTGGGAAACATAACAAGACCCTCATTTCTACAAAAAAAATTTAAAATTAGTTGGGCATGTTGATATGTACCTGTAGTCCTAGCCACTCGGGAGGCCGAGACAGGAGGATCCCTGAGCCCAGAAGTTTAAGGTTATATTGAGCTATGATCATGCCATGCACTCCAGCTCGGGCAAAAGAGCAAGATCATGTCTCAAAATAAAGATAACAGTGTACACCCCACCCCAAAAAAACCACCAAACTAAAACATTAGTAAATTATTCCAAAACAATTGTTTCACCCAACATAAGTAATTATAGCTATTACAAATGTAAAAATACAAAAGGTCCTTTTTATTATAAAGATTTTTATAGTCTTGTATTCACATTATGGAATTAGAATTATCCAGAAACCAATCCTATGAATACCAGTCTTACGCATACCACTACTTGTCAAACACCATAATATTAAAACATTCTAGTATATTCAGATAGTAATTTG
This sequence comes from Lepilemur ruficaudatus, assembly GCA_963574885.1. NCBI lineage: Eukaryota > Metazoa > Chordata > Mammalia > Primates > Lepilemuridae > Lepilemur > Lepilemur ruficaudatus. The sequence goes on along the minus strand of CAUYRT010034548.1, from coordinate 9,722 downwards.
TAACCACACCTGATATCCTGATATGGTACAAAGTCCTTGTCAACAAAAGTCTCATTAATTTTCTTAATTATGTCCATGCCTTCTGTCACCTCACCAAACACTGTATGAACACCATCAAGGTAATCTAGATTTTCTCCTGTAGTAATAAGAAACTATACAGAAAGACACATAAGACAAAAATATATATATATAACTCAAACTGAAATCAGTTACAGACTGACAAAAATATACTTACAAAAGGCTACATCTACGGCACCGATTCTTACACACTTGTTACTAGAACTAAGTAAAAAGTACAAAGATTACACAAACTTTTCTTTATTGTGTTTTGCAGGGAGTGTGCTTTTACAATTTACAGTCTGTGGCAACCGTGTAGCAAGCAAGTCTATTGGTGCATTTTCCCACAGCATGTGCTCACCTCGTGTCTCTGTGTCACATTTTGGTAATTCTGGCAATACTTCAAACCTTTTCATTACAATCACATCTGTTATGGTAGTCTGTGATCAGTGATTTTTGATGTTACTATTGTAATTGTTTTGGGGGGGTGCCATAAACTGTGCCCATACAAGATGGCAAATTAAATCCATAAACGTCATGGGTGTTCTGACTGCACCATTCCCCCATCTCCATCCTGCTCCTTGGACCTCACTATTCCCTGAGACACAACAATACTGAAATTAGGTCAATTAATAACCCTGTAATGGACTCTAAGTGTTCAAGCAAAAGGAAGAATGGCACACCTCTCACTTTAAGTCAAAAGTTAGAAATGATTAAGATTAGTGAGGAAGGCAGGCTGGAAGCCAAGACAGGCTGAAAGGTAAGGACTCTTGTACCAGTTAGCCAAGCTGCAAATGCAAAGGAAAAGCTCTTAATGAAAACTAGAAGTGCTACTCCAGTGAATACATGAATGATAACAAAGTAAAAGACCCTTATTGCTGATATGGAGAAAGATTTAATATTTTGGAAACAAGATCAAACCAGCCACAATACTCCCTTAAGCCAAAGTTTAATCCAGAGCAAGGCCCTAACTTTCTTCAATTCTGTTAAGGATGAAACAGGTGAGGAAGCTGCAGAAAAAAAGTTTGAAGACAGTAGAGGTTGGTTCACGAGGTTTAAGGAAAGAGGCCATCTCCATAACATAAAAGTGCAAGTTGATGTAGAAGCTGCAGCAAGTTATCCAGAGGTCTAACTAAGATTACTGATAAAGGTGGTTACATGAAATAACAGATTTTCCATAAAGAAAAAACCTTACATTGGAGGAAAATGCCACCTCAGACTTTCATAGCTAGAAAAGAGAAGTCATGCCTGGCTTCAAAGCTTCAAAGGACAGGCTGACTCTCTTGTAAGGGGCTAATGCAGCTGGTGACAGAGTTGAAGCCAATGATTGTTGACCATTCTGAAAATCCTAGGACCCTTAATAATTACGCTAAATCGACTCTGTGCTCTATAAATGGAACAACAAAGCCTGGATGACAGCACATCTGTTTACAGTGTGGTTTACTAAATATCTTAAGCCCACTGGTGAGACATGCTACTCAGAAAAAATGATTTCCTTTCAAAAGATTATTGCACATTGATAATGCACATGGTCACCCAGGAGCTGATGGAGATGTAAAAAGGAGATTAATGTTGTTTTCATGTCTGCTAACACAAAATCCATTGTGCAGGCCATGGATCAAGGAGTACTGTTGACTTTCAAGTTTTATTATTTAAGAAATACAGCCAGGTGCAGTGGTGTGCGCATATAGTACAAGCTACTCAGGAGGCTAAGGTGAGAGGATCGCTTGAGCCCAGCTTGGGAAACTTAGCAAGACCCCGTCTCTAAAAACAAAAATAAAGAAATACATTTTATAAGGCTATAGATGTCTTATACAGTGACTGCTCTGATGGATCTGTGCAAAGTACATTGAAAACCTTCTGGAAAGGATTCACCATTCTAGATGCCATTGAAAACATTCATGATTTATGGGAAGAGGTCAAAATATCAACATTAACAGGACTTTTGAAGAAGTTGATTCCAACCTTCATGGATAACTTTGAGGGGTTTAAGACTTCACTAACTGCAGACATGGTGGAAGTAGCAAGAGAACTAGAAGATGTGACTGAATTGCTGCAATCTCATGATCAAACTTGAAAGGATATGGAATTGCTTCTTAAGGATGAGCAAAGAAAGTGGTTTCTTGAGATGAAATCTACTCCTGGTGAAGCGAGTCTGAACACTGTTGAAATGACAGCCAAGTATTTAGAATATTGCATCAACTTGATTGATGTAGCAGTGTAGGATTTCAGAAGACTGACCCCAATTCCGAAAGACGTTCTACTGTGGGTAAAATGCTATCAAACAGCATCGAATGCTACAGAGAAATCTTTCGTGAGTCCATCTATGTGGCAAACTTATTTACTGTCTTAATTTAAGAAACTGCCACAGACCCCAACCGCCAGCAACCACCACCCTATCAGTCAGCAGCCATACACATTTAAGGCAAGACTCAACCCTCCACCAACAAAAAGATTATGACCTGCTGAAGGCTCAGATGATTAGTAGCATTTTTTAGCAATATTTTTAAATTAAGGTATGTACGTTGTGTTTTTAGACATGATACTATTGCAAACTGAATATACTGCAGTGAAGCATAAATATAACTTTTACATGCACTGGGAAACCAAAAAATTCACTTGACTTGCTTTATTGTGATATTCACTGTATTACTGTAGTCTGGAACCAAACCCACAATATCTCTGAGGTATGCCTATATATAAAATATCAACACGTACACAGATGTCCCCTTGATTGTTTAAAATACTTGGACAAACCATGGCTCAATTTCTTCATGTGTATTCAGTGGAAAATGAAAGCACTTACACCAATGGGGTTGCTGTGAAGATTAAAACAAGACAATGAATGAAAGGTACTCAGTAAAATCTGTTTTTTGAAAAGAATAAATACTGAAAGGAAATGGCCCACAAATGTGAACAGTGATAATCATGTGTGGCAGAACTGTGGGTAATGTTATTCTTTGTACATCTGTGTATTTTTTAATTTCCTCACAGTGAGTATGCCTTACATTTAAGAGGACAAACTAATGTTTGAATATAAAAACGGGCAACTTTTTTCTCCTAACAAATATTTTTGATTGAAAGTCTCTTACTGGACAGTTAAAAAAGATAACTTCATGGTTTCCTTCTAGTCCTTCATTTCTAAGCAAAGCTCATCTTCTCACCCATTTCCTAACCTGAGATCCATGCTGATCACTGCCATTGTTCACCATGGACACAGTGCCCTTCTTCTTGTGCTTAATTCTTGGTACTTTTTCTGCCTCAAAAAAGCTTGCTTGATCACCATACAGTTGACTGAAAATAAATATAATAAGGTCATAAAATATACATAGTCTCAAAATGAAACACAAAAGTACTTGTAATATGTATGGTTACCAACCATTTCTTTATAGAAATGCTCCTATGATTCAAAATATTTTTCTTGTTTGCAACAGACATTTAGGGAACTTGGAGAAAAATCCTAAATTTGAACTGTATTTTAAAATGCAGATTGAAACAAGAGCAATTCTATTTTTCCTCACTTAAGAATAAGAGAACTTACCCAAAAATAGACTCTCCTCCACGACCAGTCCCTGTAGGATCACCAGTTTGTATGATAAAATCCCTCTATAATATACAGGATTCTTTGTTAAATAACAGAATTTGCTAGGTGGTTTCAATAACAAACGACATGAGTAACATCTACCAACTTACCTGTACATTGTGAATAAGGCAATAATTGTAGTATTTTATTTTGCACAACTTCAGGAAATTCAAGCAGGCTGAAAAAAAGTAAATACTAAATTTATCACAGTAATCCACAAATTATTTTTAAACAAGTAAAAGCATAGTATAATTTAATTTCTAAATAAACATTAAAAGAAAAATAAAAAAACCGTCAAGTATCCAAAACTATAAAAAAGAGCAGTAAGTCTAGGAAAAAAGCAACATATTTTAAATTATCTTTTAATGTGTTTTTCGTAGGACTTTTTGGGCATCTGAGCTAATGCAGAAAACTGACACTTATCTGGAATAAGCAATCATTTATTGATAAATTGATTAAGAGAAAAAGAACAATTAAAGAGATACTATTAATGTAATGGGAAAGGAGCTAACAGAAGATATGAAAATGGGTACAGATTTTACAAATTAGGGAAAATAAAACATCCAGGGTCAAAGTTTTTTACAGTGGTTAAATAACCCTTCACAAAAATTCATACACTCATCATGAACAAGCTTTCTCATACAAATTCATTTGCTTATCCAAGAAACATTTACTGAGTATCTACTAGATGCCTGACACTGCCATCACAAATGCCACTGAACTGTGGTCTCTGCCCTCAACAAGTTCACAGTCTCGTTGTGGAAAGACATGCTAATAAGTTCTTAAGGCACTAAGTTAGAAACCAGAAAGACAGTAAGATCTCAAGAAGCTTACATTAAACTAGGGTTCTCACACCTGAACACAAGCAGTTACAATTCTAGGCATATCTAATTAATACCATTTGTGCCACTTAAATAGTAGCATGGTGGCCGGGCACAGTGGCTCACCCCTGTAATCCTAGCACTCTGGGAGGCCAAGGCAGGCAGATCATTTGAGCTCAGCAGTTTGAGACCAACCTGATCAAGAGTGAGAACTGGTCTCTACTATAAACAGAAAGAAATTAGCCAAACAACTAAAAAAAAAAAATTTAGCCAGGCATGGTGGCACATGCCTGTAGTCCCAGCTACTTGGGAGGCTGAGGCAAGAGGATCGCTTGAGCCCAGGAGTCTGAGGTTGCTGTGAGCTAGGCTGACGCCACAGCACTCTAGCCCAGGCAACAGAGTAAGACTCTGTCTCAAAAAAAAAAAAAGAAAAGCTGATGGAAACACTTTATAAAGGGCACAAGACCTAAACCCACTGACCAATTTTGACATCACAAAAAGAGTCAACTAGACATCGAGTACCTCCTGAATGTGATGCAGCTGAAAGTACATATTATCTTATATCAAATATTCTTGCCAAAACATTAAACCTGAATCTGATCAAAGCTCTAGAACTAAGTAGCAATTTATAGGAAATGGAATAGAGAAATATGTTAATAGACACAGCAGGGAAATAATCAAATCCAAAATGAGAGAAATTTTACAAATTTCAAACCCAGACAAATGAACCAGAGTCCTTCTAGAAAATTTTTCAAGAAAGAAAAAGGTAAGGGGGAAGAACCTATATATTAAAATATACTTAAGAGATATATTAACCAATTTAATATATGGACCTTGTTTGGATCTTAATTCAAATTACCACTTTTCAAAATATTTATGAGACAATAGCAAAGTTTAAGTGATATAAGGAATTAGTACTAATTTTCGAGGTATGATAATGATTTGTGGTTCATACTGAAGCAATGACAGAATAAACTTATTTAATTACAGATTAAATAAATCTAGTGGAGGTGAAGGTATTATAAACGAAATAAGATTAGCTATGTGTTGACAACTGTTAACAAAGCTAGTCATGCACATGAGAGTTCATTTACACGATTCTGTCTACTTCTGTATGTTTCAAATTTTCTACAATTAAAAGCAAAAAAGGAAAAGGAAGAAAGAAAGGGAGGAAGTAGGTAAGTCTGGATAAGTTTATTACAGATTAATAAGTAGGTATATATATACAAGTAGATACCCAATCATGTGCTTATAAATACGTACACAGGGGGTGGACTTACGTTCCTGGTGTTCCAGCCTATCTTTGTAGAACCACTGCTTGTTAATTACATGAGATAACCCTGCCTCCCCCTTAGTTCCTCACAACTCTGGGGAAAGAGGCTCACTTATTTTGCCAGGTGCTGCTCTACATGGATAGAGTGTCAAAGGAACTTAAAGCAAAACCCAAGAGATAAAAATAAAATTTCCTCATTCAGTGGCTGATTACAAAAAAAAAAATTTTTAAATGCCTATAATATTCTTTTAAACCCTGGATCCAGCCATACTTAAAACCAAGTTTACCCCAGTAACATGAGGCAATCAATCTTCTTTGTTTAAGCCAGTTTGAGTTGGGTTTCTATCACTTGCACAGTCCTAACGAATACAGCACATTTATATGCGTTAGTCAATATAATGAACCTCTAGCGTGTGCCCTCAAAGTAGCAGGCACTGTACTAGGTACTGAAGATACAGCCATAATTAAGGTGCAGTTAGTTCCTGCTCTCATGGAAGTTTACATTCTTGAGAGGAGACAAGACTTGTAAATAATCCCAGGACAATAGGTAAATGCTATAATAAAATGTGTTATGTTGTTTATATTTAACAAAAATACCTGAGAAAGAGCAGAAGAAACGATAACTCTGTTTAGGGAAGAGGAAGAGCTTCACGGAAGAGACCATGTTTGATCTGAGATCTAAATAATAAGAAATTTGCCAGAAGGGCAAGAATGGAGGGGAATGCGGCTTACAGGCAACAGAAGAATGGTAAGGATGGTATGGGAGAGTTTGTAGTGTTTTGGGGTGGAAGAGCGGCGGGGAGGAGGGAGAGGCAGCTGAGTGTGGGAGAAAGTTTTGTAAGGCAGGAGGCACTTGTATAGTACTCCAGCTTGTTGCAACCTCTTTGACAGGCTCTGCACTCCACGCGGGGCAGGACCTTGATTGTAACAAACTGGTCTCCAGTTTCTCCCTACTCTGATATAGTCTCCACACTGCTTCCTATTATCTTCCCCAAACAAGTATGCCATACTTCAATCCTGCTTTTAAAACCTTCAAAGACTCTGTCTGGTCTCCAGTAGAACACGCAAGACTATTCACGATCTGACCTAAACGTATCTGACCAAACTCGCACTCTGCCATTCCACAACTCATACCATTCCTTCCGGCCAAGTTAAACTACTTGCCGTTTCCAGAAAATTCGAAGCAAATAAAACTCTCATTCCCACTCATCTTTGAAAGAGCTAGTTCAAGTGCTCTACAGTCTTTGCTTGCTTCACTTCTCCCCACCTCCCCACCAAGGAGGAATTACTTCCTCCTCTGGTTTCCATGGCAACTTACACATGCTTCTACTATAACACTTACAAAATTAAAATGGGTTCTCCCGTCAACTTCCTACAATGGAAAATCAGACCCTCAAGGGCAAGACGCCCAGCCCAGGACTCAGCCCGGTGCCTTGCAGGCTCTGTTCATACTCCCGGACACCCCCTTCCTCCATCCGCGCGGGATGCCCACATTCGCTGCGCCGCGCACATCCCACCTGCTTTCATAAACACTTAACCGATTACACACCAAGCAACAGTTACGTTCCTCTCACGAGAAAAGAAAGCACCGCAAAGCCACACAAGCTAGGGGTATCGTATATGCAGCCCGCCTATCACACACGCGCCCCCACACACCCTCCCCGAATGGCCGCAAGCACCCTCCACCCGACCGGCCAACACAAGATACGGAAGAAGGGCTGCCGAGGCTCAAACGAATTCTCACAAAAACTTTTCTAAGCAAACCCCGCTAATAAACAGCCCGGTCGCGGGCACCAGCAGCCCAGCAGTTCGAGCCAATGGCCACCACGGACTGTGCAGAGAAGGGAAAGTAGGGGAACGAGCTCGGGGCCCCCGCGAGGCGTGAGCAGGACGCAGGCCTCACCGCGCGGCCGCTCCTCGGTGTACAAGTCGATGACGACGTCGCCCAGAGTGGTCTCCAGCAGAACCGCCATGGCGCCCGCTCCTCCTCCGCAACAAGCCCGGGGGCGTGACAGGCGCAGCCCGCTGACGTCTACGCCTTGCGTCACCCTCGGCGCGACGCCTGATTGCGTCATCCCTCTGACGCCACCGTCCCTTTCTGGCAATCTCTTCCGGTTAGCTCACGGCCCGCCCAGCTGACGGGTGAACCCGGTTGGTCTCGGTCCCGGGGCGGCCCTTTTGAAAATCTCGGCCAGCCCTTGGCGACTTCTGCGGAAGCTTGTCGCGCAGAAGGGACCCAGTATAGAGTTTTGTGTCCATCTAAAGAATAGCGCTGCCCTTTCTTTTTATCCGGCAGAGGGCGCCCGCGGCGCGGTCTTTTCCCACTCCCTTTTTGTGTTTTTATTTTATTTTATTTTTTATTGCAGCATATTATGGGGGTACAAATGTTAAGGTTACGTTCATTGCCCTTGCCCCCCTCCCCCTCCAGTCAGAGCCTCAAGCCTGACCATCCCCCAGACGGTGCACATCGCACTCATTATGTTATGTATATACCCATCCCCTCCTCCCCCCTCCCGTCTGCCCAACACCCGATAAATGTTGTTCCTGTGTGTCTACTTAGGTGTTGATCAGCTAATACCAATTGGCTGGTGAGTACATGTGGCCAACCCCTTTTTGGAATGACTCCTGGGGTTTCCTCATCAGTCTTTTTTTCTCTCTCTCTCTCCTTTCTTCTTTCTCCCCTTCCCTTCCTTTCCCTTCCCTCCCCTCCCCTCTCTCCTCCCCCTCCCTCTCTTTCCCCTCTTTCCTCTTTCTGTTTCCTCCCTCCCTTCGTCTCTTTCTTTCTTTTCTTCTCTTTCCTTCCCTTCTTTTCCTTTCCTTTTTTTTTTTTTTTTGACCATAGTCTCACTTTGTCGCCTGGCTAGAGTACAGTGGCGTCATCTTAGCTCACTGCAGCCCCAAACTCCTGGGCTCAAATGATCTTCCTGATTCGCCTCAGCCTCCGAAGTAGCTGGGACTGCAAGCACACACTACTACACCTGACTAATTTTCAATATTTTGGTATAGAGGGGTCTTGCTCTTGCTCAGGCTGGTCTCTTAACTCCAGAGCTGAAGCGATCCTCCTGCCTAGGCCTCCCAGAGTGCTAGGATTACAGGTGTGAGCCACCACGCTGCGCCCAGAATGGCTATTGCTAAAAAGACAAAAAATAACAGATGTTGGAGAGGATGCAGAGAAAAGGAAACACACGCACTTTGGTGGGAATATAAAATAGTATAGCCGCTATGGAAAACAGTATACAGATTTATCAAAAAACTAAAAATAGAATTACCGGCAATCCCACTACTAGGGTATTTATCCAAAGGAAAAGAAATCAATATATCAAAGGGATATCTGCACTCACATGTTTATTGTGGCACTATTTACAATAGCAAAGATACAGAATCAACCTAAGTGACCATCAATGGATTTAAAAAAATATGGTGTATATATACACAATGGAATACCATTTGACATAAAAAAGAATGTAATCACGTCATTTGCAAAAATATGGTGTATATATACACAATGGAATACCATTTGACATAAAAAAGAATGTAATCATGTCATTTGCAGCAACATGGATGGAACTAGAGGTAAGTGAAATAAGCCAGGCACCAAAAGACAAATATCACATGTTCCTTCTTATATGTGAGAGCTGAAAATTGGATCACATGGAGGTAGAGTGGTGAAAAGATATATAACAGAGACTAAGAAGGGTGAGTGAGGGGATGGGAGGAGGATGAAGAGAAGTGGGTTAAAGGGTACAGACATACAGTTAGAATAAATTTAATGTTTGATAGCAGAGCAGGGTAACTATAGTTAAACAAAAATGTACTCAGGTACGTGATACCCTAAATACCCTGACTTGATCACTATGTATTATATACATGTAACAAAATTTCATATGTACCCCATAAGTTTGGTCAAATAAAAAAACACAAATATCAACATCACCAACCATCATGACTAATTTCTCTTATTTTGACATCATCTACCTACTCTGAACAA
>CAUYRT010034546.1:0-29325 GCA_963574885.1 Lepilemur ruficaudatus | reverse complement strand
TGCGTGGTGTTTGTTTTTCCATTCTTGAGATACTTCACTTAGGAAAATGGTCTCCAGTTCCATTCGGATTATAGCAAATGGTATTAAATTCATCTTTTTTTATGGCTGAGTAGTACTCCATGGTATACATATACTGCATTTTACTAATCCACTCATGAATTGATGGGCACTTGGGTTGATTCCACATCTTTGCAACTATGAATTGGGATTCAATAAACATGCAAGTGCAGGCATCTTTTTGATGGAAAGTCTTCTTTTCCTTTGGGTGGATACCCAATAGTAGGATTGCTGGATCAAATGGTAGTTCTACTTTTAGTTCTTTGAGGAATCTCCATACTGTTTTCCATAGAGGTTATACTAATTTGCAGCCCCACCAACAGTGTATAGAGTTCCTTTTTCTCTGCATCCATGCCATCATTTATCAAATTACTAATATCATACTTCACAGATCTAGAAAAATTAATTCTATGCTTCATTTGGTACCAGAAGAGCCTGGATAGCCAAAGCAATCTTAAGCAAAAAGAACAAATCTGGAGGCATCACAGTACCAGACTACAAATAATACTACAAGGCTATAGTAACCATAACATCATGGTATTGGCACAAAAACAGAGACACAGACCAATGGAAAAGAACAGAGAACCCAGATATAAAACCATCTACCTATGACCAGTTGATCTTTGAGAAGCAGATAATAACATACACTGGGGAAAAGAAGCCCTATTCAAAACATAGTGCAGGAAAAATTGGATAGCCACATGCAAAATTGGATAGGAACAAGACCCTTGTCTCTTAACAATCATACAAATTAATTCAACGTGGATAAAATACTTACATCAAAGGCATGAAACCATAAGAATTTTAGAGCAAAATGTAAGAAAAACTCTTCTAGTTATGGGTTTAGGCAAAGAATTTATGACTAAGATCCTACTGACAATCATGGCAACAACAAAAATTAATACATGAGATTTGATTAAACTAAAAACCGTCTGCACAGCTAAGGAAATAAGCAACAGAGTAAACAGACAACATACAAAATGGGAGAAAATATTTGCAAGCTATACATCTAATAAAGGGCTAATATCCAGAATTTACAAAGAACTCAAACAAATCAGCAAGAAAAAAAAAAACACTTTATTAAGAAGTGGGCAAAAGACATGAACAGAAGCTTCTTATAAGAAGAAAGACAAATGGCCAATAAACATATGAAAAAATGCTCAAAGTCACTGATGATCAGGGAATGCACATTAAAACCACAAGTAGTTATCACCTTACCCTAGTTAGAATGCACAACTTTATGTATTTATGAGACAATGGCCTCTGATTTGGATATTGTTCTATAACTTCCTGAGAGCACTGAATTATTATTAAAGTTATTTTATTGTTATCATTAATATAATTTTGGATGATGTCAATGATTTAGTATATCAGGCATGATAGCTTGTAATTTGGAATCCATCCTATTAGTTTGTGAAATATCACTGTAATATCAATGTTCCTCTTGTACTACAGAATAGGGAGGGGCACGACATAACAAATTTGGCATTAAACATATTGGCTTTATATTTTGACCATATATCTAAATATCTCTTTCATTTCCCATATATATATATGTATATGTATATATATTAAATGCTGTCACTGTGCAACACAATTCTAAACTTTCAAATCTTGAGAGAAAGACTGAATTTAAAGAAATATTGGGTACAGCAGAGAAAATGTTATTTTGTCAATTACGGTGGTGGCATGGGAAATGGACTTCATTTGAAATGTGTCATAAAATAAGTGCACGTTGAGGTTTGAGTGGCTATATTCTGTTCTTTGGTATGGGTCAGGGACTGACTTTGCAGCAAAAGTTTTTAGGGCCAAATTTAACATAAAAATAACCACATCCCTCGAGGAAAATGAGATTTTATAAGACCAATCTCTAAAGAATTGGTATATTAGATGTGGAAATCATCCCGGTAGAACTCAGTTATGCTTCTTAAATTTCTCTCCGTTCTTAAATGCATGTCATCGGGTACTGGGAGGTGTGAATGTAGAATGCAAGATACACCATGCTGTGTTGCTGTAGAGTTTGTGCAAAATACATATGCTTTTTAAAATCCATTTATAAAGTATATCATTAGTTAGGATGATTTTCTTTTTTTCATTAAGTGAAACTAAAAAATTTTGTCTTCCTCTGAAGATGGATATTAGGATACAAATTATTTTAATTAATAAAAGTCACCTATACTATTTGACTTTATTGGAAGAATTAGATCATTCACCTATGCAGTCCCTTGTAGTTACAGTGAGTAAGAAACACAGTTGGTGGCATTCAGAGTCCTTTAAGCTTTAGCACTTGCAGCTTTATCCCAGAGTTAGTAGTGTAAGCTTCTCTACTAAGAAAAGTGAAATTTGGAATTTCCACATAATAGTTTAGAAAATCAAAAAAGGCATGATCAGTGTATCAGAAAGCACATGACTCATATTCTTCTTATAATATCATTTCATTTCAGGCACCACAAAACCTGTAGGTACAAGTAGTTACCTACTGAAAAGATTTTTATGATGTCTTCTGCAAAAGTATCACTGATAAACACAAAGGTTGGAAGGTGATAAAGATGTCCACAATTTGGCATGCCCAGGGTGCCTCTTCTTTTGTAGCCTATATCTTCTATTTTTTTGAAGAATACCAGTAAAAGTGAGGTTCAAAGGCCTCTAGGAGAAACTGGAGCTTCTTGAAAAGATGAGCAGGTGTGGCAGGCAACAGCAGTGGCCCTGTCAGGGGTAACCTGTGATGGCATACCTCTTCATCTCAGAGACATCGTGATTCTTTGGAAACCCTTAGATGAAACTCACAAGAAGAAAGAGGTGTTAAATATATCACAGGGAGCCAAGCAGGGTGTTTAACAAAGGAAAACAAATCCGAACCAAGCCTAGAGCAGAAAGTATTTAGTTATTATACATTATACGTTATGTATACATTAAACATTATACAGTGAATCTTAATTTACAAAGATCAAGCTATACATAATTATGGACTCATTTTGGCCTTTAATACCAAATGCTTTTTCTACCTCTCTGATCTCTGCCTTCACCTGCCCCTAAAGCCTTCCAAAAACACTAGGATGGCCATTAACACAAACAATAACTCTCAAGTCATAAAGTTAGCAGCCGGATAGTAGCTGTAAGACAGGAAGATTGCTAGGTGGAATGGATGTTAATAATTTAAACAAGTCAAAAGGTGAAACTTCTCAGATATCCAGACATGTAGGTTAAATGAAGGCTTGTACTCCCAGACAAGACATTGATCGAAAGGCAACAAAAAGGAGTTTGTTCCCGTATAAATTCTTACCTCCCAATTGTGATGAGCAACTACTGGCAAATAATGCAAACAATCATATTTTAGTGTTGCATCTTAGGATCTTGAGAGAATATTTTAAAGCTAGTCACTGTGATGACAAGAGAACTCAGGAGGCAGTTACATGATCATCACCAAGGTTGGCATTTTTTAATTCTTCTAGCAAAAAGTGTGATATGACCTCAAGTGGTATAAATCACAGCCTTTTTCTCAGCAAGACATTGCTGATTACTGAGGGTCCAGTCTCTTGTTCTAAAGCTTTTACGTCAATGGACAATTTTCCACTTGTTACTAAAAAAGTAGAATTAAGAACATCTATGAATCAGTAAGAGGGCTGCTTCTTATTTTTTAAACATAAACACATTATGCAGTAGGAAATAACTGATCTATACTGGTATCAATCTGTTCATAACCTGTTTATATAAGGGGAGAAAACTGAAATCAGAGCAAAGAAGGGAAGCCTTTGATACAAGCCAGTGAGCCAGGTGTTTAGTGCAAATATGAATCCTCATCTTATACTCATTAGACATGGGCGCAGTAATCTTGAATTCTCCAAAAAGCTTAGCCTAGAACTGAGCATATAAAGTACTAGTAGAAGTCATTTGATTAATTAAGTCAAGTAGTGCTTGATTGCTGTTGTATATGAAGAAAACATTCTTCAGCATGTATGATCTGGTCTAGCTAAGACCTGCCATTTATTGTAGGAGAACAATTGTTATACAGGCCTTTATTCTCTCTTGTCTTTTATGCTCTAACCCCCAGTCATGAGCCAGCACACCAGAGGATAAGCAGAATGACTCCCAGCTCTCATAAATGTCGGAGGTTCAAAGTCCAGGCACAAGTACCTTCCACTAACTGTTAGTATTTCCCCTCTTAAATTCCTTTTTTGTTTCTCATCCCAAATTTCTGTTCTTTTTGGTGGAAGGTAAGGAATCTTGGTGCTCCTTTGCTTATAACCTTCAACTGGTAGCCTACTGCATTTTAATAAAAACCACACTCCTTATTATGGCCCAGAAACTGACAGGTTCTGGCTCCAGCCTATCTGCATGCTATTCCTTCTCCACCGACAGTTTCCTGTTTTGGAAGGGGGTAACTAAGATCTCACCTCATGGTCTGTACACGTGCTGTCCCTTATGCCGGACAACAGTGCTTATCCAGCTGTCCGTATGGCTGGCTCCCTCCCATCTAGGTCTTTACCTAAATGTCACCTCTCCAGAGAGCCCTTTTCTGGCTTCTGGACATCTCTTTCAAATTATTTTCCTTAATGACATTGCATGATGTCACTATGTGATGCTTTATTGTATGTCTCTCCATGACGACTACCACCTCCAACACAGGAGTATAAACTCTCCAAGGGAGAGCCTGGCTCATGCACTGCTGTATCTTCAGCTCCTAATAGACTTAGTAGGGGCCCAATGAGGGTTTCTAATGAATTAATGGCGAGAAAAATTTCCACATCTCATTTGTTTTCCAGAGCAATGGAACTGGTATCATTTTTCTTTTCTATTAGTTTTTCTTCTTAGCTGACTTCTTTGCATTTGCTAAAGATAGGGAAAGTCAGTCCATTGAAGACACAGAGCCAGGTAGCACTGAAGAGTAATCCGGCAGATAGAATCAGCACTGATTGCTGAGAAAAAGTCAGGCAAGGTGGGGCATGTATAACAGCAACAAAAAAAAAGGGAGAGATATGATAGGAAGGGATCCAATCCATCCCAGCCAGGTGTTTGAGAACTCATGATATACGTACAGGTATATTTTCATGCTGGGGGACTGTAGATATATCCCTGCTTTGAAGGGCTTACTTCTGTCAATAGTTACAGGAGTAAGATGAATCACATGAAAGAACCACTGGTTTGATGATAGAAGGGAAGATGGAATTCCAGGAAGGAGAATGGGCTTGAGCAAAGATAGACAGAAAAGAAATATGTTTCACCAAGGAAGGAGTAAATAATTCTGACTTGTCAAGGATTCAAAGCAGAAAACTGGGATAACGGACTGGAAATTTTAGTTTATGTCAGCTGGTGATGAGATTTGAATTTAAGGCTTTGGGTTTGATTGTTTGACTAGTGAAGCATGCATTTTTCGTAAGACAATGGTGAGCTAAAAGTGATATTTGAGAAAAACCAGTATGGCATCAGTTTACAGGCTAAAGTTACTTTCATATAGAACTGAGAGTGGTCAGGAAGTCTGGGAATTTTTGCATGTGTTCCATGTCTAAAGAGCTTTCCATGTAACCACCTTGTCTATTTCTTCTATGAGCTTACTTGCCTCTCAGCTTTTATTATGTTACTCATTGTATTTGTGGTTCTGGTTTTGCTACGGTGAAACCAACAATTCTTTGAGAAGCGGCATATCACAAATCAAACCTTCATCTGCACTCAGATAAGTAATTGATCCAGACTGATTAGCAGTTGCAAAATGTTCTGCTGTGTTTGTATTCTTTCAGGACAAATCTAGAGTACATCAACATAAAGCCAACACTAGAAATAAAATTCTATCAGTCACACTAGACGGTAACTTCAGTTGACAAGCAGTTGATTATGAGGTTTCTGGCTTGAGTTTTCCACTTTAAATTTAAGATACTTGTTTTTGTAATTACTAAAATATGTCTAATAATACCTGTTTTGTTGCAGACCAATTTTATTTTGGTTTATTTTCATGGTTTGCCTTTCTCTGGGAAAATAATCATCATCTCAGTGGTAATACATTTTTCCTTATTAAAATGTTGTTCTTTGTTTTAACTCTAGGCTATAGCTAGAATTCATGAGGACACAAACTGGTGTTTTGGAGAAAATTATGTCAATTATCATGTTACCCTGTGTGCAATTAGAGTATCTAACATCCCAGAACCACACATTTGAATGTGTACAATTTTTTTTGAAGTTGGATATTACTAAATAATATATTGTCTTATAAATTATACATTTTATTTTATAGCTGACAAGTCAAACACGATGTTTTTCATTAACATTCATTTAAAGTCAAGCATAGGCTCCTTTGAGAATGTAGGTCAGGGATAAATTCATTGTGTGAAGGATTCTTAACCTGAGAGCATATATGAAGGAAAGTTGGATGAGGGGCTCAGAAGTACAGAGAATATATCCATCCAGTGCTAATAACGAGTTTATTTAATTTTTTTGACCAATGGTCACAAACCTATAAGCTGACTACCCCAAATCATTCATGGTTTCATTAGGAGAAAAAAATTAAGAAAATAAGACAAAGCAACATGATATATTCACTATGAATTATGCATCTTGCATGGATGGCTAGTTTATCATGTTGTAACTTGTACTATGCACTTGTTTAACTACCAAATCCATTGAATTGCTCTGTTTAGAAGTCCAAATATGCTAGTGCACATGGGTGATGTCATCCTGTAGGCAATCAACATAGTTCAAAGATAAATTGAAACGTTCTAATTATATTCATCTTATGAAAACGCAGATTAAAAAGAGACAGCCATATGCAAATTGGATACACACAGCCCAACTGAATTATATTGTTTCATGTCTGTGCTTTCTAAATAATAGACAAGGTAACTATACAGAATGATTCTTTTGAATATTCTGACAAGCATGATTTATGGTGTTCCTAAGATGTATTCTTTGCTTAGTAGTCAAAAGAAAGACTTTACTTTCCCACTTATCTAATACTGCATGAATTTGTATTTTAATGTAGCTCCATTTAGAAAGTAAAGGGGGAGGGGAGAATGGATGTAAATTATACCCTTACCAAAAAGTACAACAGTTTTGAAATTGAAAATTGCTATTTTAGCATGCAAAGTGGAAAACCACAATTAATCTACAACCGACACAATGTTGAACTTTGTAGAAATACACCATATTACAATCTTAGTGTAAAAAACTTTTAGCATTATGAACACTCAGAAAAAAAGGGTGGACTTTCCTGCATTTGACATAAATCACATAACGTGTCTCTCCCCATCTAATAAGAGACAAGAAATCTGTTGCATCTGTTGCTAGATATCTGAATAAGAATCGGGTAGGCCAGAGGGATAGAACAATGCCTCTCCCCCCAAAAAGAATCTATTTTAACTCAGTGACTGGGTGACAGGATGTATCTGTTTGCTTGGAGGAATCCAAATTTATCCTTGCTGTACTGCTGTTAATTATTAATATCACCACTTTTCACTATCGTAAGTGTCCCTTTTTGGATGATAAGTTATGATTACCCTAATAATGATTAATAGCAAAATAGAGACCAAGGTTAGATGGTTCAGCATTCTTTTCAGGCCTTTTCCTTGATTAATCAGTACATGAACAAGGAAATCATGGGCAACCAAAAAGGTATGTGAGTTTCATGAGATGTACTTTATCACATAGTGCTAGAAAACTTGATCTGCGAGGCACTCTAAAGTGAATACCACAAATGGCCAACTAAACACCAAAAATAAATAAAGCTAAGTATCAGGGAGACAGTTCGCTTGTCCACATTTGTTTCTCCATTGCCCAGTGCCGGGGAGAAGCAGACACTCCAACAATAGCAGCAAAAAATCAATAATAACTTTTGCTTGCAACATAAATCACTCTTGATTTTTGTTTGCTTGTGTTTTTGTCTTTGTTTTTGTTTTACTTTTCATGGATAACTTCTATACTTGTATTCATTTCTCCATATGAATTTACTTAATCTGTTCTATTCCCTGTTCTAGCTCTGTTACAAGCTATCAAAATCTGTGGGATTCAGCAAAAGTAGTCCTAAGGGGAGAATTCATAGCATTAAATGCCTACAACAAAAAGACAGAAAGATGGCAAATTAACAATCTAATAGCACGTCTCAAGGAACTAAAAAAGGAAGAGCAAATTGAACCCAGAGACAGCAGAAGAAAAGAAATAACTAAGGTCAGAACAGAACTAAAGGAAATAGAAAACAAGACAGTATGGATTTTGCCCTGTGTTTGAGAATAATTTCTATGCCACAGTGTAAAAGTTGGTAATGGTGTGAAAATATTATTAATTTCCCTTGACCATTGGATGAATTTGTTCAATTACAAAGGAAGTTTACCTGTACAAGTATATACTTTTCTTAAAAGTCACTTTTAGTGACAATTTCAAAATCAAAGAGAAATAATTGTTAAATGATGATTGAGCCAATCACAATGCACTGGGCTTCCTGGAAAGACACCAGTGAAAGTATCAACTGTGTACCAATTACCTGCCAAATGCAAAGCATGGCTCCCTTTCTCAGTGCCCATCACTCAAAGAAATACTTTGTTTGGAGGTTTGACAATTGATAGGTGTATAACACATATTTATGAATTGCAGCTTCTAAAATAAAACAGCTGTGTATTGTAGGAGGCCATGTGTTGAGGGGAGTCTGAATCAAATTCATTCTTGGTGAAACTTCTTGGGCAAGTGTAGTTCAAAACTGCCTATCTAGGGCTCAGTGGAGATTCCTGCTTGCTTTAAAGATATAAAAAGAGGCATACACTCGGGGGTCCAAGACAGAAACCCTCTCCCTCCCCACTTTGCATCAGTCACTGGTTTCATCTCCAAAATAACACTAGGTACAATCGGGGGCGGGGGGAACCTTTTTTTTATCTTCCCAGCTTCTACTCTGGCTCATGTCCTCACCATGGTGACCTCTTGGATAGACTCCTGGAAGAGCTGGTAATCCTTTTCAAATGCCTATTTGGTCATTTCATTTTCCTGTTTAAAACTTTCCAGTACCCTGTCCCCGACCTTAACCTGCTGGAAGGTCCTTCTTTACGTGACCAAAGGTAGTCATTTAGCCCTTTGATCTCCCGAACCCCATCCATGCCTAATCCCTCTTTACAGCCCACACTTCTCTTTACACTCCTGCACTTCTTTTACTTCTTTGGATGTGTACTCTTTGGGACTTGACACGTGTTAATTTTTCAGCACATTTCTTCTTCATTTCTTTAACCTGTACTCATTTTTCCAGACTGCAGTTCAGATGCTGCTTCCTCAAGAAAGCCTTCCCTTCCCCTTCCCCACCTAACAGCTATGTGCCCTTCCTACACACTCTCACAGGATCCATACACTTATTTGGAACTGTGATAGTTAGGTTGTTTGTTGAACTATCAGACTGTGTGTAAGTATGGAGTTTGTCTTCTGAAGCAAGACAAGAATCCCTACTACCAAGCAAGATGCCAGTCTCCAGGATAAAACAGAATAGCATTGCCTAGGAGCAAACTGAATACCAGGGTTTTAACTTTGTGGAAAAATCATGGAGGACATCCTTCTCTGGATCAGGACAATTTTACAGTCTTTTAACATCAATAGTGAAGTTTTAGGAAAACAGGAGACACAATGAGAAGTCAAAAAGTTATTCTGCTGCCCCTTTTATCCTCTACTCAATAAAATATTGCACAACATTCAGGTATTTCCACATCCAATTCAACCTTCCCTTTGCAAAACTTCTCTTGTTTCAAGTGTACATCCAGATCATGAGCACACAGCTTTTTCTTTATTTTTTTTTTTCTTCTTCTCTTTGAGCATGGTACAAGGAGGCAGGCAGATGCAGAGGGGATTGCCCACCACTGGGCATCTGCTTGTAAGGAAAAATGGTGTGGGTCCTTTTATGAAACGTGACTGGAGGCAGAAATGAAATTCGGTCATCGTCTCGTTCCTCATTCAAGGTGGGTTCAGTAAGCAGATCCCTTCTGCATTTTAGACATAAAGGCAAAAAGCAAGCTGTTGATATTGTTTGGATTAAGATTCCAAAGTGAGTCATTGTAAGCATTACAGTTTCCATTCATTGCACTCATGCAAAATGTATCTTTCTGAAAAAAGTGTACAAATATTCTTTATCAATAACAAAAAATTACAATGTATTGTTTCCATCTTTGTCCTTAAAGAAAAGGAAAATAAAAATCACTAACTCTATAGTGAGCGAAATAGGGAATCAGAACTGAAAAGGCATATTGGGGAGGTTACTGGAGACCAAAAGAGGGAACTCAAAATTCATTTAAGTGGGTGTGGAGGTCGGCGATTCTGTTAGTGTTTTGTAGCTTTCTTTGTGCATCCTGTTTTCCCCAACTTGCCACTTCCCTGTCGTCCTCCTATCTCCCTGCTTGATGCATTTCATTGTCTCAGTGAGGCTTTCTCTGACCTATTAAAATTAAAATTCACTTCTACCACTTTCATTCTCTCTATCTCTTTACTGGTTTATTTTTCTCCATAGTGCAGAGTACCATCTGTCTTACTACCTAGCTTATTTATTCTGTTTGTTGTCTGTCTCCCTCCCTTACAATATAAGCTCTTTGAAGGCAAGCGTTGTAGACTGCATTGCTCACTATGGTGTTACCAGTGGCTAAGAAAGGGCTGCCATATAGTTTATGCCATAGAGACTGCCATAAACTCTTATTGAACGTCCAAGTGAACTTTACTTATGGTTGGCCTACAGTTTTGTGACTCACATTTGTCCCATCTCTAGCCTTTTGATTCTGCATTTATTTTATTTTTCCTTTATTCTTATTTCAGAAACAAATATTTCAGACAATGTTTTTGTATTATACTTCCCTTATTACTTTTCAGTTTCTCTGTTTTGCCAATATTCCTGATCTGTAAAAGAAATAGAAGGAGGCAAAGACATACACAGATAGATACAGAAATGGAGATAAATATATAAATACATAGATGCCTTCAATTTTTTTTTCTTTTGTTTTTTTTTAAAGAGTTGGCCAGGCCCGGTGGCTCATGCCTGGAATCCCAGCACTTTGGGAGGCTAAGACAGGCATATTGATTGAGGCCAGGAATTTAAGACTAACCTAGTCTACATAGCAAAACCCTGTCTCTACAAAAAAAAAAAAAAAATGAAAAATAGGCAGGGTGTGGTGGCTCAGGCCTGTAATCCTAGTACTTTGGGAAGACAAGGTAGAAGGATTGCTTGAGGTCAGGAGTTCGAGACCAGCCTGAGCAAGAGTGAGGTCCCATCTCTACAAAAAGAAAACATTAGCTGGGCATTCTGGTGTATGCCTGTTGTCCCAGTTACTTGGGAGGCTGAGGCAGGAGGTTTACTTGAACCTAGGAGTTTGAGGTTACAGTGATCTATGATTACACCATTGCACTCTAGCCAGGGTGACACAGAGACACCCTGTGTCAAAAATAAATAAAAAATAAATTTAAAAAGTTAACCAAGCATGGTGGTACATTCCTGTAGTCCTAGCTACTGAAGAGGCTGAGGCAGAGGGATCTTTTGAGTACAGGAGTTCCAGGTTATAGTGAACTATGATTGTGTCACTGCATTCCAGCCTAGGTAATAGAGTGATACCCTGTCTCTCTAAAAAAAAAAAGAAAGAAATAAAAGAAAGACAAATAAAAATAAAATCAGGATGTACATTAGCTATAGCTTTGAATTTGTTGTTTACATGTCATTTTGGGTATTGAAGTGATCCTATACTAAATACAATGTACACATACATACATATGCCCATCCCCCTCTACAACATAAACACATTAGTTGACTGCACCTTCCCCAAAAACTCTGACCTAAAGGAAATCAGAGCAGTTTTTGGCAATCAAACCACTTGATGATAAATTACCCAAAGAAAATCGTTTGAGACATGTCCATACTATTTACATTGGATAAACTTGTTTATTTCTAATCAACAGTATATATTCTAAGTTTTATTTTTCATATTGTTAGATAATTGCTAACAATTAGTCCCAAAAATGGGGATACAGAATTTGAAAGTCATTCATGATGATGAAACTAACAAACCCCTACAGATTTTGGTCTATTTTTTCTTTATTTTTTAGCGTAGTTAGGCATATAACATTGTGAGGGACTATATCATGAGATCATCTTGAATTAATGCAAGCTGTGCAGTGTAACTATAGGTGATAAAATAGTGGTCTGGAACTCAATATTTATGATGATATGTAGCTAATTGCAGTTAGAGAGGCTTGTGTGTTTTTACACACTAGCTGGTTTTATTAGAATTAAAAAAAATATTAAAACAAATGTAAATAGCAGATGACATTTCTATGTCTAATATTTCACATACCTCCGGTTAGACCATAGCCTAACGTGCTATGGATCTGAAGAGTCAATTCATATCATTATCCACACTTCATCAAAGCATTCTCACAACCCCCTCCGTGCATGCTGGACATGTTGGAGCAAATGGTACCTTTATCACAGCTTCCCATCATCGCATCATGAAACAACTCATTTCCACCAATCCATAATGCAGTTTGTCAATCAAGTGAAGTGAAAAAACAATGATTAACTTCTAATTTATGCCATGAAAAAACACACCTTATACTGTAACCTCTGGATTCTGGTTGCTAAAGTTAATAGAAATGAATTCCATGAAATGGAAAAGGGATTAATCTATGTAGCTAAAAATAACTTCTGTAATTTACTTTATTTAATATGAACTTTCTTACTCTGATTTTATACAAAGACCTTCAGTTAGTAATAATTGCCTTTGTTCAATTTTAAGTAATGTTAAAACTCGTTGCCTACTCCCTGTTTCTACAAAATTTTTGTTGTCTGTCACTTCATGTTTTGCGCCTTTGTCTTTTCCTGCATCATGAAGAACTGTGTTTGATATGCCTGTTCCACTTGCAGTTATGAAGTGGCTGGGGAGTGGTGGGAAAGATTAAGGGAATCGATTGGACTACCCTTAAAAAAGATTTTTATTATAAATCATTTCTGATATACATGCATATTTATATGTATATGATTTGGTTCTGAAATTAATTAGGTTTCATATCAACTTTTGTTGAGTCCAACATAGGCTATCTTAACAAATTTTACAGTTTATTAATATATCTGTTGTTGTAAACATTCAATAATAAATAGTTGATACATTTAAAAATAATAATGATAAAAAATGTATTTTTCAAGGCCAAATAACCTTAAAATGCTCTCCTTTTGAAATAGCACTAGTATTGAATTTGTCTTTAAGCAAACCATTTAATAATTTTCTGAAAGACTTGCTATACTTTTAGGGCAATTATGAGTAATAGTGTAAATTAAGAGGGAGAATGCTGTCTAAATCCTGAAGATTTTTTCCTAACAAAAGATAAAAAATACTCGAGAATTTTAAAATATTTTATGCCTTGTTTCCTTTTCTAAAAATTTTCATTCAAAGAAATATACAAAGAGAAAAAAAGCTATTTATGTTACACATCTGTATACCAATTGTTTGTTGTTTTAGAAATATCACATTATTCTTTTATTATTGTATGATTGTTTTAATTTTTTACAATATTGAAGTAAGATAACAGACTTAAACCTAAGGCATGAAACTATAAGAATTCTAGAAGAAAATGTTGGAAAAACTCTTATAGACATTGGTCTGGGCAAAGAATTTATGAAGAAGACCCCAAAGGCAATCACAGCAACAACAAAAATAAATAAAAGGGACCTGATCAAATTAAAAAGCTTCTGCACAGCCAAGGAAACTATTATTAGAGTGACTAGATAACCTACAGAATGGGAGAAAATATTTACATGCTACACGTCCAATAAAGGGCTGATAACTAGAATCTATATAGAACTCAGGAAAATCAACAAGAAAAAAATCAAAACAACCCTATGAAAAAGTGGGCAGAGGACATGAGCAGAAACTTTTCAAAAGAAGACTAATGGCCAACAGACATATGAAAAAATGCTCAACATCTCTAATCATCAGGGAAATGCAAATCAAAACCACAATGAGATATCACTTAACTCCAGTGAGAATGGTTTTTATCAAAAAATCCCAAAACAATAAATGTTGGCATGGATGTGGAGAGATAGTACCAATCCTACACTGCTGGTGGCACTGCAAACTAGTGCAACCTCTGTGAAAAGTAATATGCAGATACCTCAAAGAGCTAAAAGTAGAACTATCATTTGATCCAGCAATCCCATTGCTGGGCATATACCCAAAGGAACAAGAGACATTCTGTAAAAAAAACTTTTGCACTAGAATGTTTATAGCAGCATAATTCACAATTGCAAAGATATGGAAACAACCCAAGTGCCCATCAATACATGAGTGGATTAAAAAAATGTGCTGTGTGTTTACCATGAAGTTCTACTCAGCCACAAAAAAACAATGGTGATCTAGCACCTCTTGTATTATCCTGGATACATCTGGAGCCCATTCTTTGAAGTGAAGTATCATAATAATGGAAAAACAAGCACCGCATGTACTCACCATCAAATTGGCACTAACCGATCAACACTTAAGTGCACATATAGTAGTAACATTCATCAGGTGTCGGGCAGGTGGAAGTGGGGAGGAGGGGCTGGGTATATTCACACCTAATAGGTGTGGTGCGCACTGTCTTGGGGATAGACACGCTTGAAGCTCTGACTCAGGTGGGGCAAAGGCAATATATGTAACCTAAACATTTGTACCCCCATAATATGCTGAAATAAACACATTTTAAAAAAACCTGACAACCCAAAAATATCCTAAGCAAATACAAGCGAATATTTTATGACATATATCTAAAATAGTAAACTGGATTTTGTTAATAGTGAACCCCTCCCCCAAAAAAACCATAAAACTCTATTACATTAGCTAACCTAAAAACTAGATTTTTTCCCTATTTACAAATTAAAAAACTGATGGCTACAAAGTAAGTATTTCTTTTTAGATTCACCAGTAGTTGCCCTGGCATGCAACTCTTCATAAATACACATGCCTATGAATATGTATTTTTTGAATATGTACTTTTAAGTGGAGAGGGGAGAGGTCTGTCTTTCTAAGCTTCTTTTTTAAAAAAATTCCAGATTCATGTTTGAATTCACAGATTCCATTAAAGGAAACATGCAAATGGTTGTCTTTTAGTTCAGATAAAACTTAACACAGTTCAGGCAGTTAAATCAATATTCTAAATAATTTATTTAAGCCAGGAACTTGCTTTCCCTCTTCTCCTTTGATTCTGAGGACAAGAGCAGAATGATAATGCAAGTAAGGTGCTTTCTGGTCTCTCTTCAAAGTGGCTGAGGCCTGTCTCAGTAGCTTCATAGACTGTGCCAAGACTTTGCATCTTTCTTTGGCAAGTTCAGTAGGCCTGTCTAAAACGATTTTCTCGTCATTATCTCATTTTCATAGTTCCTTTGTAAAACAATTGTGAGTTAGCGTGGGAGTCTAAGCAAAGGAAAGTGGTTAAAATTTCACCCTAATATTCTTTTATTTATTCATTCATTTTACTGAGTACATACTAAGCATGGCGTTGACTTTTGTGGGAGGAGAATGAGTGGTTCTGCCTCCAGGAGTTTAGTTGGGAATATACAATAGACAATGTTTTATACACATGAGAACATGCATTGCACAAGTGCCATTGACATCCTACATACTCCTGAGAGGCAGATAGGTACAAAAATAACTCATAATAGATGGCAGGATATGGCAAAGTATCACATGTGCATTTTAGAAAATAAAAGCTATAGGAATTCAGAAAAGGAGGAGTGTACTACAGGCCAGAAAGCCATGAAAACTTTCAGGAACAAGTGAATTCCAGCCAGGTCTTGAAGTTCTATCAGGTTTTGGCAAGAAAGGGATGACTGTAGAGGCACTCTTGCTTTCCTTCGTTCTGTCCTAGTTGCCTGGCAAAGGTCTTGATAATTGCTTGTTAAATCAGAGAATAGACCCGTTAAGCTTCTGCATCCTTGCCTGGGGGTGGGGGTGGAGGTGGGGGGAAATAGAAGTGGGGTGTCAGATCAGGCACTGACAGGAAGAACATAGGACAAAGAGACTAATGTGACAGGAGTAGAGGATTCCTGTAGGGAATGTCAAGATGAGGTCAGACAGACATTTGAAGCCAGATTGGGGGAAGACTTGGAAATAAAACTGAGAGCTTTGAACTCTGTCTTGTAACTAATGTAGGGACAATAAATATTTTGAGCTGAAGATTAACATGATAAAAATCAGTTAAAAAAGATTTGTCCATTTATAAAGAATTGCCTAATCATATGTGCCAGGTAACATATATTTCCATCTAATGCAAATTTAATCATTTTCTTATGCTGACACATAAATTGTCAACTTATGTTGACCCCTCCAAACTCATACATGTGACTATTGGAGTGAACTTAAAATTTCATCATATAGGATACTAAAATCTGGAAAACCAAATGAGTTGGTGGTAGCTGAGCTAAAATAAACAAGTGTGTTTCCTATTCCAAGTCCAATTTTCTTTAACAGCTCAAGTATACTTATCTACTGTTTGGAATGTTTAAACTGGTCCAGATGATACTGTCCCAATGGAAGAAGAGGGTGCTTAAGTTTATCTCTTCATTGCTGTTGGTCTTGAAATGAGAAGCCTAGTGATAACCAAGAGATGCAAATGCACACTTCCTCCCACCCTGTGGCACTGCCTAAGAACACAGCAAGAGAATCACTTTGCAGGAAAGGCTTAGTCCCAAGACCACCGGGAGCCAAGCAGAAACAGAGTTTCTGTAATAGGCTTAGGATGTTCTGTGAGCAAAGGAGGTTGGACAGTTTTGGTCAGGAAATCTGTAAGGCCTTAAAATTCTAATATTGGGATGAATGGTATTTGGTGAGTTACTTCTTTCCTGAGGGGCGTGAGCTTCATGAGCTAATAAGTCTTTTCCATCTGTGAGATCAAAAGACAGATTTTACAGCATTTGGTGGAGAGGGTTAAGCATTTGGGGACCACATGGAGATTATATAGAGGAAAAATCAAGGGAGAAAGCTGCCTTTTGGCTATGGCATGCACCAGACTTGGGCTCGTCCATAAACAACCCTCCCTCCCCCCATAAAAGATAAACTAGAATGTCACTCCAAAGAACTGCCACATGTCAAAATTTTTTTCCTCTGCTATCAATTTTTGTGTCAGCAGTTTTAGTTTCTTCATTCTATCTTTGATGTTCTCAAATGGTAGTCAGATTTAGACTATATAAATGTGTGTGTGTGTGTGTGTGTGTGTGTGTGTGTGTGAGAGAGAGAGAGAGAGAGAGAGAGATTGATTGATTGATTGATTCATCCAACTGTCTCAAGTTGTAGTGATTTCTACTGCCATTTAGGGACATAAAGCGTTCCCACCCTTCAGCTCCGGCTGTTGGGCATGGAGAGAGACAAAAGCAAGTGTGACATAGAATGTAAATTATTTTCTAAGAAACACACACAAGATCTATGTTAGTACTAAATTTGGGGAACCTTGGGTATTGGATTCTATTGGAGATTATATTTTCCCTGTTAATGTGTACTCTATAATCTCATTCTTTCAACAAACACTTGCAAAGCCCCAACTAAGCAGAAGGAAGTGGTGCAGAGTGCTGAAGTCTGGCCGAGAGCCAGAATGCTCCACCCCGGCCTGGCTCACACACCTGGGTCACGCACCCGTGGGGAACACTGGTCTCCTCAGCCATGATTCCCTCACTGGTAAAATGAAGATGGAAAATGTGCCTGGAGCTGTGGTGAGGACTAACCCATTTTGTGCTCAGGGAAAGCGCTCAATAAATTTTCTTTATTAGTGTGATCTTGTGCCAGGCACAACCTCCGCTGGACTCTCATTACTGCTTGGGAATTCTTATGTTAATCTATTGTGGTCTCTGATTTGTATTCTTCACAGTGACCCTTGGAACTATTTTACCCAATTTAAGCCATCGTTCTTGTGAGAA
Organism: Lepilemur ruficaudatus; assembly: GCA_963574885.1. Taxonomy (NCBI): domain Eukaryota; kingdom Metazoa; phylum Chordata; class Mammalia; order Primates; family Lepilemuridae; genus Lepilemur; species Lepilemur ruficaudatus. The sequence goes on along the minus strand of CAUYRT010034546.1, from coordinate 11,402 downwards.
GTTACCATTCTATAATGGCTGGTAAGGTCTTGAAGGGCTGGGATTACATCTTATTTATTCTTTCATTTCCCAGATTACCGTGTGGATAGTATTCCCTGAAACCATTTACTGAATAATATGTGAAGAACAACAAGTATTTACTGAGCATACTATCTTTATTTAGCATATAATTTAATTGGATAGAAAAGACAAACATAAAAAGAATGGGAAAATAATATGTGAGAACAGGATGAAGCACAGCCTTGTGTAGACAATAAAGGCTATGGTCTTTGTGTTAGTCTGTTTTCTGTTGCTTATAACATAATACTGAAACTGGGCAATTTATAAAGAAAAGGCATTTATTTCTTACAGTTATGGAGGCTGAGAAGTCCAAGGTTGAGAGGCCACATCTTGGGAGGGCCTTCTTGTTGATGGGGACTCCGCAGAGTCTGGAAGTGGAGCAGGACATTACATGGCCAGGGGGCTGACTATGCTAGCTCAGGTCCCCCTTCCTCTTCTTATACAGCCACCAGTCCCACTCCCGTGACAGCTCATTAATCCATGAATTCATGAAGTCATGAATGGTTTAATCCACTCATGAAGGGAGAGGCCTCTTGACCCAATCACCTCGTAAAGGCCCCACCTCTCAATACTGCCGCATTGAGGATTAAATTTCAACGTGAGTTTTGGAGGGAACAAATGTTCAAACCATGGCAGTCTTTAAGAGAGGGACAATTTCAATGAAGCTGAAGACAGTGAGCTCGGATAGAATTTCATTTGTGTCTTGAAGGACAGATAGTTTAGATATGCAGAGAAGATAATAGTATCATTTCCTGTGAGAAGTCATTATACACTTCTTAACAGAAAAGTGGCAGATTGATGACAGAAATATTCAAAGGATACTAGTTCATAAAACCTTTAAAAGTATCTTGGAGCAAGGAAAGAAAATGTTCCACATGTTTTTAAAGGTAAATCTTTTAACTTTATAGAGATGACGGAGGTTGTAGAAACAACATAGATGTTCCCATCATTTGGCAGAGTAGAATATTGAGGCCATAGGAGTTTAATAATTTAAAAAATAAACATTACAATAATTTTTTAGAAGCTATATAGTTAGTATTTATAAGCTTATCATGGTGTCTGCAGGAAATGAGCTCTGTTTTCATTCCCTTGGCCTTAAAGGTGATGGGTACAAGCACGGGAGTAGGGATTTTCAAGTTCTCAAGTCTGAGAGTTGATGTCCTCCTGTTTCCCAAGGTGATCAATCAATGCACAAATTGAACTTTACAGATTCATTATGAAAAAAGTGTGCTGCATGGATTAAGTTGCATTTGAGGCTTGGACTTTTAGTCTGGCTGGTGTGCCCGTCCCCCAGATAGACTATTTCGTTTAGCTAACTGTTTCAAAGGTACTTGGAATAAAATCAGTCATCATATAAGAACCAGTGGAAAGATATTGTGCAAATTTTCTCCCTCTGTCCTCTCTCCTGTCTCGTCTCTTCTCTCTCTCTGTCTTTCTGTTAAATGGAAATGCTAAACCCCATGTTATTAATTATGTATATGGGCATACCTAATACCTGGCATGCCATTAGTTTGTAATGAATATAAGTTTCTTTCCTGCCTTTCTACTCATGTTCTACCTACATTTGCCTAGATATAGCTGGGAAGGATCCTCTTGACTGCAGAGTTAAACAACAAAGTTTATGCAAAAATAGTGTTTTTCACTGAAAAGTAGAGACCATGAAAGGTAGATGGGTGTGGGTACTGTCACCAAAATGCCCAACAAGGACAAAACAACATTATAGAAAAGAGAATCAAACTCCTTTTTGTTCCGTATTTCCTTTTCTCTTTCACAAAAAATCCCAACAGACTTTAAAAGTATGTTTTTTTTAAAAGAGCTAACTTTTTCTTCCATGTTTTTTCTTTATTTGGTAAATCATATTTATGACAGCATCTTCTCTTGAAACTTCCATCTTGTTATGTGGTGGTTTTCCCATCATCTCTCCTCCCAATAGATGAGAAAACCATTATTTAAAGACATTGCTAGAGGTAACAAGATTTTATAGAAAGTAGGAAACATTGGAAAAACGTGACGTAGAATCAAAATTACAGATTGAAAATGTATCGGAGAAGAATAATTAACTTGAACAATCGTGGACTCTGGAGCTCAACTGCCTGAACTTATATCCTGATGCCACCATTTACCAGCTGCATGATTTGGGGCAAATGATTACCCAGTCTGTGTCTCAATTTCCCCATCTGTAAAACAGTGATAATAACATTACCTATCAAGCTGGGGTTTTGTGAATATTAAATGAGTTATCACCTTGAAAAGTGATAGACAAATGAAAAATATTTTAAGAGTTGGCTATTATCATTTTTCTTATAATTATTATTTATGTAGAGTTTAATATTTCTCTCATACAAATATGATTAATTCCTTGGGAAATTAAAACACTGAGTTTGAGTCATATGAATTAGTAGTCAACATGGGCCAAAACTATGATTCCCGATTTAGTTTCCTTCCCAACTGTACCATGATGGGGTAGAAGAAAAAGTAAGAAAAGTACTGAAGAAAAAAAAATATACAAGAAATGTAAAAATTGAAAATCTGTTGACAATCATACTCATCTTAGTCCCCAAATTGGGTTCTGACCAATGTGCTGATCACTTTGATGCAATGGAAAGGAGTTTTGATTTTCTTTTCTTTTCCTTGTTTTCTATATGCTAAGCAAATTCCAGTGTTTCTGGAAGTCTGCATTGCACTTAAAGCACCTTCATTCTTTCCCATCTCTTGGAGCTTGTCAGTTTCTATGCCAAATACAGCATTTGAGCTGAAGAGTCACCATTGTTTGCAACAGCCTTTTATTTTCTATTTTGTCCTTCATTCCCGTCTTGAAAGAGTTTTTATTTGCTGTGTTTGATAGGCACATGTGTTGAGTTTGCAGCTCCACTGAACGGCAACAATGAAACTTTTCTGTCTTAAAGAATATCTATGAATGTACAGTGGAAAGATCCCCAAGATCTTACTTTGAATGGGAGCTATAGGAAACGTTGTATATCCTGTAGTTCAGTCCAGATACGGTATTTACTTTCAAGATTTGTGAAAGATGCAGGGATAGAAAATATCACATGCACCTTGTCTTTTTTTTTTTTTTTTAAAGCTCCCTTCTTTGGCATAGTATAAGTTATTGAGGGAAGAGGTGGTTATTCTGGACCAGAACATTTTTCAAGGGTATATTCTTGATTTGTTTTGTAAACCAAGCTTTTGGCAAGAGAAGAGTGTGTCAATATGAAGAGCCTAAAAGAGGTGCTTCCCTGAGCCTGTGTTGAGCTCTGTTTAATGAAGTGAACAGATTAGAACCCCTAATACTCTCTAAAGTTGAAGCTCCTATTCTCCTACTGAAAATCCTCCCACCAATAGAGCAGGGAGTCAATATTCTTACACTTTTAAGAACCATTCTTCAGGCCTTTTACCTAATCCTCAATATCCAATTCTAGTGACTAGAAACATATTATTTTTAATGCTTTCAAAGGAAAGTTAAAAAAATGAACTTATAAAAATTCTGAAATCCACATTTTTTAGCAATTTCTACTGTTTCACAAGGAAATAACCCCATAGATGTTACCCGTACAGCTAGAGTCTACATTTTAGGCAGCAAATAAGCTAAAGAAGATTGGAAGGGCATCAATGAACCCAGGAAGATACCTAGGTCCTGAAATATCTCCCACTTCTAAGCTAAAATTCTTCACATCTTAAACTGCATGAAGTTCCACTAATGAGCTTTTCACTTAGGTGTATGAGTTCCTTTCCTAAAAACTCAGTGGATCCCCAGTGGGGAGGTTAAAGAATACTGTTAAGAGTTCATGCACCTTAGTGTGCACTGTTTTAATTAGATGACTCCCCTCACCTATAACCAGGACACTAGATAATAGGAGAGGAATGAATAGTCTTATAGCAAGGGATGGTTAGAAAGGAACTATCCTAGGTGAAGCACTGGCATTAGGTCTTTTAACCTATTATACAGAGCACAGCTATGATAAAACAAAATAGAACAGAATATTCTGAAAGGAAAAAGGCAGAGCAAAGGCTGGGACCTGGAAATTAATTATCGTGGTAGGGGATAAAGAGTTAAGTAAAAAAAAAATGGATTTATTTCTCATACCTGTCCACTTACCTTCCAAATTTGGTTTATTTTAAAACTGTGTCTAGAGAAGAACTCTGACCATATGTGTTGCTAGTACAACAGTCCAGTTCTAACAAGTTAGAAGATTATCTTATGTTCAGAGGACATTGACAGGCAAAAGATTCGGTAGATTGAGATTTTAATGGAAGCTATAGCTTTATTAGATTTTTCAAAAACCTGGTGAGACTCGAGTCTATTTTCTAAAATCTCTTCTTATTAACTCATTTGCATTTTAAAATTGTATCAACACAGGAACTAAGGGCCAACATATTAATAAAGTATGCATGTGTTAATACCAATACATGATGTTATCTTAAAATTAGTACTAAAAACTATAAAAAAATTAAAGTGGTATAGTACTAAGTTATTTTGAAAAAAGTCATCTTGTTATAGTTTCTTTTAAGGCTCATAATAATTAATTTTCCTTAAAGCCATAGTTTTCCTTTCCAATTTCATTTCTCCAAATAGTTGTCAATGTATTGCTAAAATGAGGCCAACACAAAAATGCTATGTCTATGCATACTATATATTAATTGATGTACAGTGAGAGAGATTTTGTAGCCCAAATGTACAGGAGTTGAGTTTCTTAAATGTGAATGTGTATAAGAATTACCTGGGACATTTTTTAAATGCAGATTCTGACTTAGCAGGTCTGGGATGAAATCTAAGCTTGCTCATTTCTGACAAGCTCTCAGGGGATGCAGATGCTGCTGGTCTGACATCTAGTGAGAGGCTGAAGACCCAGGCATTAATGATTATGAAGTAACCAAGGAGTGCCTTGATCTCACTTACTCCTGTCATCAGCTCTCTGTCCACCAACCAGTAGAGGCCTCTTCAAGTATCCACTAAATTCTGTGTAATATGAAGAATTCGAGTAACAGATATAGTTCAAAGATATCCAAGTAAATCACTGGAAACCAGATGTTACAGGGATTTGAAAGTCTGACAGCTCAGCAACTGTTTCTGGGGTGTACAACCTGGAGTGCTTTCTGATGATTATAAGGGAAACTAGTTTAATTTTTAATGGAAGTGTCTCTACCCTACCCTACTCCATACGTCCATATGTATTTTGCAAATTCCTATATCATTTAAAGCTGTGGTCCTCAACTCCCCCAGCTCCCAGGCCGTGGACCAGTACAGGTCTGTGGTCCATTAGGAACTGGGTCGCACAGCAGGAGGTGAGCAGTGGGTGAGCCAGCGAAGCTTCATCTGTATTTACGGCAGCTCCCCAACATCGCTCTCATCACCACCTGGGCCCCCCCCTGCTGTCAGATCAGCCCGGGGCATTACATTCTCTTAGGAGCAGGAACCCTACTGTAAACTGTGCTTGCCAGGGGTCCTTATGAGAATCTTAACGCCTGATGATCTGAGGGGGAGCTGAGGCAGTGATGCTGGTGCTGAGCAGCGGCTGCAAATACAGATTATCGTTAGCAGAGAAGTTTGTACAATAAATGTAATATGCTTGTGAATCATCCCAAAACCATCCGCCCCACCCCCGGTCGGTAGAAAAATTGTCTTCCATGAAAACGGTCTCTCGTGCCAAGAAGGGTGGCCACTGCTGATTTGAAATACTCTTTCTTATGTGTAATCTCCTCTTACTATTTTTTTTAAAATTTTGCAACAGCCATCTGCAATAAATTGATCATAATCATTTATTATTATTACTAATTGCAATTTACAGAGGAGGAGTTGAGGCTTAAGGAAAGATCTTTAGCCAGATCACATACCGTTGTGTAAGAGCCAGAACTAATCCTAGTTCTTCTAATAAGCTCTGCGATTCTTTTCCTACTCCTCTCTCTTCCAATCATGGTTATGTAAAAACAAATAGACTAAAACAATATGCACATATCCCTTTGTTTTTGTGACTCTTATTGTTCAAAACGTGTTGTCTCCCCTTCTGCGGTCTGACCAACGAACTGATTCGCTCTCAGGAGACCACTTCCACGATTGCCCAGCAGGGGGCACTATGACATAGGAAATTCAGCTTTGCTGGCTGCTTATGGTTTAAAGGTTTTTTGTTTTGTTTTGTTTTTCTTCCCCACTCTATTCAGTTTTTTTCTGCTCTGTTTTCACTAGGGCCTTACTCACATTTATTAGATGGGCAGCTGATATTCATCATTGGAAACAGGTCACCATACTTTAACATTTAAGCATAGGTTTTTACATATTTTTAATGTAAAAAAAAACTGTAGAGGAAATTATGGCTGATATAGCAAATACGTCTACCATAAAAATAGTTTCTCTTGTATCTATACTTCTTTCTAATTAATGGGTGTATTAGTTTAATGGGAAAAAAGTAAAGACATGAAGACTCTGATCCTTTGATACCTAGAGCAGATGCCTGTCATACTTCATTTGCTTTTGATACAGATTAATTTTATTTCCAAACAGTGGAATAGATAAAAGAAGACAAGCTATGCTGGTCTGAGTTCCTCTGGGTTATTATTTTCCACAGATTCAATCAGAATAAAAGGCTGCTGTTCGAGGAAGGTCCGAGGTTGAGAAGCGTCCTGTATCGAACCTTCTTCTGCCCCCTCCCTGAGGCCAATATGGAAAGAGCGTCACCTCCCTGGAAGTAAACAATCTGAACTAGGTCTGCAGGCAGTGAAAAGGCTGGCTGGTTTGCATGATTTATCTCCAGCTTTGAATATAACAAGATGTTGAAATATCAAAAGGGGATGTTAGGAAAATCACTCTGGTTGTGTTTTAAGTTGCTTTTAAATTATATTTTTTGATTTATAAGGAAATAAACTGCCAACCATAGGCTCCTGTGGAAGCTTGCCCACCCGAAGGTGATCTCAGTAGGGGCTAATTGCTCCATCCTCCCCTATGCCTTGCCTTTGCCTTTTGTTTGCTGCTAGATATAACCAATTAAAGACAGTCACAAAGGGGCCCAGCTGCCTTCCATGTAGTAAAGTGTCGTGTGACCCATCTGGGTACCAAGGATCATGCTGTGGAAGGGTATGAAATCATCAAACTTTTTGAGCTGGAAGGATTCTTGGAAATTTTGTTTTATAGGTGCCACTTCAACCCTCTTCCTCTCGTCTTACCAGTGAAGAAGCCAAGTCCCTAGCTGTCAGATCATTTGCCAAAGGAGACATGTCTAGTTTCAGACAGAGGCCAGAACCTCATCCCCTGCAGTTACTATTATTCCTTGGCAGTGATTTTTCAAACCACTAGCAATATAGGTATTTGATTCAAAAATATACATTAAGAATAAGTTTCCTAGCAGGCCTTTCCATCTCAAAAATATAGATTTAAAAATTTTATTTTCATTTTGGCAGCAAAAAACTCATTAATGTAGGCATCTTCCCAAATTCAGTGTGAAAGAGGGACCTGAAAGACTAAGAAAAGTGCTTCATATCAAATGTGAGGACGATGTGATAACAGAGCCAAAGGTACCTAAAAAAATCATGGAAGAAAACTGAAATGTGAAATATTACATTGGTTAATTCACTTTTCTGAGAATTGAGAAAGAACCACCATATTTTAGTCTTAGAGCCAGCACGTATCAGTGCAGTTCACAAGCCTCTGCCCTGGAATTTCCCTTGGAGGTGATTCCCCAGCACTGCATGGGTACAGGGATGCTTTGCAGAGCATCCAGCCACGTGTGGTAAATACCATCACAAAATTCCCCTTGAAAACCAATTGCAGACCTATCATCTATACACTCCTTATATATATGCATATCTTCAGCTTCTACCAAATCTTAGAAAACATGCACTTCTTAATTTAGAAAACACTCTTCTTTGTTTTCCCAAAGCACCCTTTTTGTAAGTTTCAGCATTAAGAACTCTAACATGTACTTTCTTGATGCGTTTATAGGTTTCAGTCAGAACTTTATTTGTGTACACTGACAAAGTTGTTAGTGCATTCCAATTCCATGAGTCCAGTGGAAGCTTGTTAATGCCCTTTTATCTGGAAACTTTCTGGTCTAGCGTCCTCGTGATCTCACTAATGAAATTCTTATTTTGTCCAGCCATTGATACCCTCCAGCCTTATTTAAGTTCACCAGTTTTTCTTTGTCATGTCCATTACAACCAGAAATGTAAGTATTTTAATATATATTTCCATTTTATTATGCTTATAGAAACAATGGGGTTTCTGAGGACTCCCTCCTAGAAATAGCACCCTTTTTCCTTCTAGAGTTATAAACAACTTGAGCATTAAAAAGAGGGGAAGAGGGTAAATGAATAAACAACTATCATTTTTGATTTAGCCTGTTGTGCTATGTCTCATTTCCATAACATGTAAAAGCTTATACATGATTGGAATATAGGAAATATGTTAGTGTAAAGAAAAGTCACGTTGCTTCCTTCATTTGTGATTTTTTTTTTCTGGTATGTTAATATTTTACACCAGCAAGTAACAGGAGTTGCATACAAAGTAATGCACATAGGTAAAAGCAGCAATCTGTGGAGGAGCCACGTACCGTCATCATCCAACCCATGTTCCTTCCATCTTGGGTGTAGTTAGACCACTGCTCTGTTTCGCAAGTATTGACGATACTGTCCTCCCTGACGTTTGCACACTTCGCTCGTGCCTCCTGACCTCCATAGCTTCGATTCTTTCCTAAACCCCTGCCTATCATGCAACATCCGCTTTTTATTTTTTACTAAAGACCTATTCTTACTATATTTATTTCCTAAAAATTTAAATGTCTTTTAGCATTAATATTTTTCTTAGGATTTTTTTATCATTTTTGCCAGTGCTCTGGTTACATAGTGGGGTAGATTTGAAGGACTGTAAGTTTTTATAGAATACTGAACAAGGTTTTTCAAGAATACCTGAACAAAGACATTTGAACGACACAACCTAGTGTGAGAGCTGCAGGAGCCTACTAACTGCACCCCTGGGTTAGGCAAGCCTAGGGGCCCTGGCAAGGGGCACCCACGGATTAGAGCCCCAGGAGCAAAGGGACCTATGCTTCCTTCTAGAAGCTGTCCCAAGGAGAAGAATCATGGAACTGAGTGAAACATGCCCAGTTATTTTTCCCAAGTATAGTAATCAAAGGCATAGAGAGAGGCTGGGAAGAAAAAATAAAATCCTTCCTCATGAACACAGGAATAGAGAAAATGTGTTGTTCTCTAACATTTCTAGAAAACATTACCAGAAAAATTCAAAAATATTGATCAAGAAAGGAAAAGTAAAATAAGATACCAATAACCTATTCTCACATGAGATACAACTATGCTTAATCATTAGAAATATTTCCTTCCAGACCTTATCCTGTGTCAACCTGGCTTTATGCAAGATTTAGGAGCATCCTTTTTTTCTTTTCTTGAATTCACATTTTGAAAAATGACCAAGGCCCTCTAAAAACTCAACCCTTTAAAATCTTGGTGAAAAACAAAAACAGAGCAAGTAGAATAATCAAGCTTCTCTGCTTGAGTTTTACTTTTTAAAACCCATTATGACCTCAAATCAGTCCTGAAAATAGTCATGCACGTATTTGTCCAGACACGTTATAATTTATTCCAACCGAGTAGAAAAGAAAGTTTATTTCGTGTATGTGCTTGTACAGCTACTCTCTCACTCTCTACCATTGATAGAAAAAAATGGCTGGATGAAACTCAGGGTGTCTCTCAGCCCACTATTAGGCTGATAATTGAATAGCATTCCACTTTTACACTACCAACGTAGATATAGTGGAACTCTAGAAATGATAATAGAAAACACATGGGGAGCCTACCTGTTTAGGGAACTATTACATTTCTGAACCAGCCAGGACAGTGGCTGTTATTCCCATGACCGTATGCCTGTGAATGGAAATGTCACTTGAACTTCTCTATACAGGGAAGGTGACTGTGTATTAATTAGCAAAAGCTCCTTTTCAGTTTTATCTACGATAACAAATTATTGACATTTCCACAAACTTACATATGTGTGTCTGAGGTCTCCTGTGCTCTGTACATGAGATACACACACACTATTTTTCCCCTATTTACTGTGCTTTTTTTCCTCGTTACCTAACATAGTAAACCTGTTGGCTGTATTTTCTTTGTTTCTTTTCTCTTTTTTTTTAAGTAGGATTCCAATGCTTGAATAACATTGCATTCAAATAGTATACTCTCTTTAGTTACCTAACTTTACCAGCTGTACTTTCTCAAGAGAAAATAATAAGAATGCTAAGATAATGAGTACAATAGCCAGTAAGCTTTAGCAGAGGGAGAAATTTAGAAACTCCATGCTGTTTGAATCTATAAAAAGGCTGACCTTAGTGGAGACTCAAAATAATGCAGATTTGCTAAACAGTTCTACCTGCGCTGGGAGTTGGGGAAACTTAGCCAATAAATCAATCCCACTCAACAAGAGAAAAACAGCGTAAGAGTCTATAGACCTGGGAAATGTCAGAGCCTCTTAATATGCAGCCACCAAAGCTTACTTGTGTGTAAAGCAATGTTTAAAGATGATGATAATGAATTTTTCTGACATTCTTTCCTTCCTATGTTAAACAATTAATAATGTCCTCACATTATTTGTAGGATTATGATGTGTTGTTTTGAGTGTGTGAAAACTGGATTTTAAGGACATCACAGGGTTTTGTTTTGCTTTGCAATTTTGTTATATTTGTCAGTCAACTAATTGATTGCAATTAGAATGGAATTTTTCAAAAACCTTGTATGCATAAATATTTCTCTTACTATAGAGGATTATGGAATCAGGCTAGTAACTAGCACCAGTAAAACAAGTAATGGAGTTTTTAAAGATAAAAACCAAATCTCTTTTACTGCCACCATTCTAAACACAAATGATTTCCTTTGAGCTTTCTCTTTTTACTGACAGTAGCCAGAAAGCAACTCTGAATGAAAGCCTTTCTAGATAAATTCATAAATCAAGAAATGCTGGAAAGCTCAGATATGCAGAGTAGAGAAACACTAGGAGCTTGTGTTCTGGTCAAGAAATGGCTGCTGACTCTCTTGGTAGTCTTTGGTGACCTCATCTGAAACAGATGTAATAATAGTACACACTGCCTGGGGTTCCTGTTAGCATTAAAGAGCCACTGTGTGCAAACCAAGCACTCGATAAATGTCTATTGTCCTCATGGTCATTCTTTGATTATACTTCCTCATAACAACTACAGAACCTTAGAATTGTGGTCTCTTCACTTTAGTGAAGGCTGATAAATCAGCGTTAGGTGCTTCTGGCTATCAGCATGTGCTTTTGCACAGGGTGCTATTTGCTTTACTCTCAGGTGTTGGGTAGCAGCCAGCTTTCTCATTAGGATATTACATTA